>MU223614.1:31272-61178 GCA_018584345.1 Thuja plicata | reverse complement strand
AATGTGGATCAGTTTGTTTTAAGTGTTTAAATTTGAAGATCTGATTCACCCCCCCCCCTCTCAGTATCTTGCTTTCCCATTATTGTATTTGCAACAACTATTTCAATCAGTCAGTTAATGGATGTATCTGAGGGTTCTTTGATATTTGATTAGCTTAGGTTAGATTAGAAGTTTCCAGTTATAGTCTTCTTTCTCTAAGTGTTGTTCAAGCACATGCTTCAGTTTTAGTTGTGTGGTAGAAGAAACCAAGGACATCACTGATGTATTTCACTGTCATGACATGAAAAGATACCTATGATACAAGGCATGGAATCTATTTTGCTTCCCCATATCATAAGCATTTCACCCATGCAATGACACTAGAGTACAATAGTAACATCCTTGGCGCGAATTTTAGTTAGTTGTCAGTTTGAGAAGTTTAGTTGTTCCTGAGGTTAAAGACTCTGTGCCCAATGGATAAGCAGAAGGCAACTGATCTATTTTGTTCAGCAGGAAAACACCCCTAAGAGGTCACCAGAAAATGTTATCATTTTAGTTGCACACTAAAATTGATAAATTGATATTGTCTTACATTGGATTATGATTTTATAGTTGTTGTCTTAAGTTGCAGAATTGTTCAAATTCAGAAGAGAAAGTATACATACAGCATAACAACTATAAACAATAGAGGATTTCACAAAGGTACATCTATTTAGCACTACTATTCAGATATTGAAGACACATGATTTTCTTTTGCATTCATGTTAACACTGATAATGTTCTAAGTATTGATCAGATTTAAAACTTTCAATTTCATAAATGGATCATTACATTAAACATCCAAAATGAATGTATTAAGCAAGTATTCCTTCATAAGTTACACCTTTCAGTTGTAAAAAATATAGAAGATATACAATGCTGAAATTAGTGAAAGAGCATTAGAGGATTTAGGGATCTAGGCATTGCCTTCGAGAGGTCTTTTTCCATTCCGATAACCGGTCTTCATGTCTTCTGCCTTGTTTTCATCCCAAAGTTTTCTTCTGGTTTTGTCCTGCAATCAGAGAGAGAGAGAGAGAGAGAGAGAGTAGTTAGACCCAAGATTGGATCTAAACAATGCATAAATCCTTAAAATAGCATGCTGCAATCACACTTTCAAAACTGCATATTAATCAGGTAACATCAATGCAATAACTAGGCATGCATCTGCATTAACTAAATAAAGTATCAAAGGGACATAGTTTTATGAAACCTTTTACTGCATATAGTTGTTATCCTACATTAGGAAGGAATTGTTATTTAGGAAAGTAGAGAATCCACATGTTAAGTCAATAAATCCAACTAGCAAACCTACATTCATACATAAATGTCATCCCACATGACATTAACATACAAACATGGATTAGTTGATTGAATCCATCAACCTAACATGGGGACTTAGTGGTGTGTACAAGAAAGAGAGTTCCACAAATTATAAAGTATGATATGAAGGAAAGAAAAGAAGACACAACAGAGTAATAGCAATGTTGTTATAAGAGATGCATATGAAATAAAGATAAGTGTTCCTGATTGAAATAGTGTTATAGATAACAAGAAACAAAATTGCAAATCAAAAATGAGGTAGTACTATTCCTTATCACTGTACAAAGCAAGGATTGAATATTATGTAATGTTGGTTTGAACTATGCATATAAAAAGCATCAAATGAAACAATGCACAAAGATAGGACAGCCCAACAGATAATACTAATGTTGTAACAAAAAAGAGTGCATATGCAAAAGAGTGAACTAAATTGTTGTCAAAATAGAAATTATATATACATGTTTCAGAATAGTTTTATTACTTAATGTTGTTAAGAGAAAGGAAAAATGCAGTGCCTGGTGAAAAGATGTAAGAAATGTACAGGTTAAGGATATATGTTCAATAACAGTTTCATATGCTTCAGGATGATTCTTTAACAAACTGGTTATGATATATGTTTAATGACAACACTATCAATAAAAAAAATATGTATCATAGATTTAGGGATCTCTACATTTTATAATTCTATTCATGGGTTTCATGAGCCCATGCTCAAACCCCATAAATATTATTAATACTAGATTCAACTATTTATTTGTCATATTACAAACTTCATTCAGGAGGACAACATATTTCATATATTATAATAGTAGTATCAAACACATTGAAGAGAAGATTTAAAAATAGGATAGTATGCAAAGCTCCCTATTTCTATAAGAATATGGTGACATTCAGACAATAGTCACTGTCAGAAGAGAAACATAGGAGGACGCCATGGGTAATTTTCATGAAAGATGCAAACATCCAACATATATAGTGGCGATATTAGGCAAAAAATAGCACATTTATAGAATGCAATGTTCAAAACATTCATGGTCATACAAGTGCAATTGAGCAGAGAAAAAGCTGAGTTCATGTCTCGATTACAACAGTTCTTGCAATGGGTTTATCATTAATTTCAAATTCATCAACAGTCTTGCATACAGCTTTGCAAAGCAACAGAGATAGCTTTCATTGTTTTTTATTCCAGTAGAAATCATGGAGCATAAAAAGACATATCAATGAAGAATGCATGGAGACCAATTCAAATAAAAGAAGGAAATGAAAACCTAGAATTTTTTGTTGATATCTAGATCAACACAAGTTCAATATATGTGACAGACAATAAAAAAGCCACAGGTCACAAGTTCAACTTCAGTGCAGACCAAGTTCAAAGAAAAGGCTCAAATTTAGCTCTTTAACACAACAGATAGCCACGTCACAAACAATGGAGAGCTCGAGTTGAGTTTTTATTTCTAAAACTACAGATTATGGTTACACTATTTTCACCATTATACTGCAGATTTGTCAACATGTACGGTTTCAATTTTTTAGAAAAAGGAAGCATGCGTGGCAAAGATGATAGCATTAAAGCTAAAGCCTGTTACTCATGGTTTTTTAAAACCATGTAATGCAACAACAGTTAAATAAGAAGACAATGCAGAGAGAAAAGAAGAAATTACTTATCTTCGAGTTGCAAGTTCAAGGAATACACATGCAAAGTGCCATTATTTATGGTTTTAAACTTCAGTTTGAAAGCATGTAAACTGCATAATAGAGCTCGAGCTTTGTAAGGAAACATAATACATGCAAAATGCCATGTTTCATGGAAATAAAAAGTGTGTGCTGCCATGGTGGAGAAAGCCCAAATTATCCTTACCCAAGGTGACATGAACAAAAGAGTGTTTGAGTTCAAACTCAACAAATAGTTAAAAAGAGCCTGCGGCATTATGAGGATCCTGATTTGTATGAAAACATGAAACTCCAACTTCTTAAAATATATATAGAAAAGATGCCATGTTTCATGATGGTGGCCCCAAGTTGCAAGGTAAAGCTACAGCGGGAATCGAGCTTCAAACAAGGAATAAAGCACAAACAAAATGCCATGTGCCATGGTAATGAAACTCCAGTAAGAGACAAAAACCCCAACAAGCATTCAAGATATCCATAGAGAACACCACATTTTATGGTATATAAACTCTAAGTATGATCCCAACTCCAAGAGGTAGAGCCCAAGTTTTACTAGAAAATAAGAGACTCTAAGTTCCAAGCCACTTGAAAGCCATAGATCATAGGAAGAGAGCCATGTGGTAAAGAAGAGATCCAGCTTGTGCATATTTGCAGCAGGGCAACACTAGAAGCCAAGGATTAATGAAGACCACAATTTCCAACCTATGCCAGCTTGGGATCATGAATGTCAACACCTAGATAACCATGCCAACTCTCAAATTTTCCATGAAAATGAAACTCCAGATTTTAATTGAAGAACAACAAAGCCCAATAATGGATACATAACTATAGCAAGGTGCCAAACCCTACCCTTTTCTCAAGAAAAAGATGCGAAAGATGAAATGCTAAACTATGCCTATGACAAGTTGAATAAAATTTGGAGTCCACAGTATAGAAGAAGTTAAATGCCCCGATGAACTGCAGTGTCACGACGACCTCTCCTACCACCATGACAACTTCATCACATGATATGTTAGTGATTGTATGGGTTATGTTGACCATCGGATAGGGTATCAAGTTTGATGGTGATTAGGGTTATGTTCTATGGTGTCAGTTTTAGGATATGAGTTAGGTTTTTTTTAAACATTATGGTGTTACATCTTTTGGTGTTTTGGGCTATATTTTTGGAATGTTTGTAATATGTTATGCAATATATTAATTGATATACATGATAAAAGTATAAATAAAAAATATCAATATTAGGAGATATAAGTTTAGGGGGATGATTTTATATTAGTGGAAAGGGTTGGTAATATTGTTGTAAAAATATATTTTAAAGATGCCAACATTGGGGGAGTTCATTTTCAAAGTTAGCCTTAAGGGCTTAGTTTTGGGCACTAGTTATGCCTCAAATTTAGGGATTTGGTCACATTGGAGGGACCTTTTGAAAGAGCTATATTATAGGCATCAATTGGGCCTGATTTTTAGGGGATCTATCTGTTTTAGAGGCACTTTTTATGGGGAGTTCTCATTATCAAGATAAGCCTTGGAGGCTATATATTGGAACTTCTTATTCATTGTAAGGGGTTCAAATTTGTGTGGGAAGAGGCTTTTAGTGAACAGTTTTTTCCTATACCCCCTTTTTATGCATTTTGTATCCATTCTTGCAGATTTTGGAGATAATAAAGTTGGCTTTTCATTCACATATATCTTCTGAGTTTTGTTGCATTTATCCCTTTTCATGTTTTTCTGCAATTAAGTGTATGTCCATTTTAAACATAGATTAGTGAATTGATACAAATTCCTATTCTAGGTTTAAAGAATTGACCTTTTGCAGAGATTTATCTATTTGTTGGTTGAATTCTTGCTATTAGTGGTAGTAAACCCTAATAAGGAATTTTGAACTATCCTAGGTATTGAGAAATGAGAGCAATAACAGAACTCAGAGTGTGTGTTTTATAAGCACAGTCTTGCAAATTCTGATAAATCTGCATTCATCTTTGGTGTATCACCTTTCCTAATTAGTCTTTTTTTCATTTTCCAATTTCTCTTTCTCCTTTTCCCCAAAACCATAAAGATTCATTATTAGGTTATATTACAAATACAATAGGAACCAGCCTAGAATCTGGTGATTCATTCTCCAATCCACCTAGGAGAATGTTTCCATGTTTCAACAGGATGGCTAGATTTTGCATCTAGCTATAAGTGCAATCCTGATTGACAACAGTTGTGTTTGTTTGTTGTTTTTTGTGTGTTTAATTTTGTCTACTTTTAGTTATTTAGGATTAGTGAATTTGAAAAGACATGTATGTGAACGGTTGGAAGCTTGTTGCTTCCCCTTTTGGATGGGCACCACAACCACATAGTATATATTAGAAAATGACTAAAAGTAGAAGAGTGAGATGGTGTAATTTCTTTTTGTTTATATTAATAAATTATACCATGTTTTCTTGTCCAATGCATGATTAATTTTTTCTAGATTCATTTCTCTATCGTGATCAATTCATGAATTGGTTATTATCTTCAAAACTTGTGTGGTTATTTGATGTTCTCTAATATCAATTTGAAGAAAATAGGAGATAGAATAAAAGTGCTATCCTTTTGTTTTTCTATTTAACATGTTCCTTTGATAGGATTAAATTCAGTTAGACAAGTTCATATTATAGGTTCATTTCATCCACATTGATAGAATTGGATGACTGATAATATCAATCACATTTTTTGGGGGTATTGTCTTTCAGAAAGAACATTAGTAATTTAGAGAAGTTAACCTTTTCCCAATTGGATAACAGACTGGCCTATTAATGTTGAAGGAAGCAAGAAAATATTTGAATTCTTAAAACAAGTTTTACTTATTTTTAGGTAGGGAAGATAGTAGTAAAATAGTATTGATGGCAGAAGTGCTGGATAGATTCATCAAAAAATTGTCCTCTCTTGGCAAATGGAAGGGGATCTCTATTCATAGTAGATTGGATCCCTTCACTCACTCTCAGTTCACGGATGATGCTATAATAGTTGGGGAGGCCACCATCCGGGAGGTGACAACCATTAAGGAAGTGTTGGATATATATGAAAGAGATTCGGGTCAAAGTATGAACAAATTCAAATCGAGGGTCTACTTCTTGAACACCTCTCACAAAAATAGAGTGCACATATCAGATATTCTGGGTTTTGAGCGAGGCTCATTCCCTATCACATATTTAGGGATTCCTCTCTTCACAGGTCGTGTAGATCAAAGCTTATGGGAGGAGATAATTAAAAAATGTAGAGGTAAGGCTTCCTTATGGAAAAACAAATGGCTATCGCAAGCAGGGAGAATCCTCATGGTTAAATCTGTATTATCAGCTATTCCAATTTACTTTCTGTCAATATACAAATTACCTCTTAGAGCATTGAGTGGCCTAGATAACATATTCAACAAATTTATTTGGGAAGGGTCAAACGATGAGAAAAATATTCCTCTTATCACCTGGGACACAACATGTTTAGCGAAAGAAGACGGGGGTGATGGGCTGCGTCAAATGAGTTTATAGAATAAGGCCTTGGGTGCCAAATTGGCTTGGAAAATCTATACATCTCTGGAGAAGCCATGGTGTCAGATTATGGTGGCTAAGTATTTATATTCATGGGCCCTAGATAGAATCTTAACAATTGCAAACTCTCCCAGTGGCTCTCACTTTTGGCAACACATTTGGGCAAGCAAGAAGCTTATTACAGAACACATTACTTGGATGATTAGCAATGGGCAAAAAGTGAAATTTTGGAGGGATTCATGGAGTGGGGAGCCACCGCTTGAATCTTTCTTTATAGAGAAAGACTGAGTTCATCATATGGAAGCTATGGTGGGTATGTGGGTTTCCGATTACATGGAAAATGAGAACAGTTGCTCATCGCAGGTTAAATGGAGAATTTTTGGATCAACCTCATCGGAGAATCATGTTGCTTTACAGGAGATATTATCAAACATAATCATTCTTCATTCATCGGCGTAAGATTCAATTATTTGGTCCACCTCCAAGTTAGGAAGTTATATGGTGCAGTTGGGTTTTGAATTACTAAGGAAGAGACAAACTGATTCTCAATGGCCCTTGAAACTCTGCTGGGGTAAAGGGCCTCTACCCAAGGTAGGAGCCTTTCTTTGGGTAGCCCTTCATGGGAGGATCCTCATAGGTAATAGGTTGAAGATTATTGGTATTTTTGGTCCGCATTAGTGTATCCTTTGTAAACAATTTGATGAATCAGTTGACCATCTATTACTATGGTGTCCATTCACTAGCATGTGCTGCAAATGGCTTTTTGATAAATTGCAAATATCATTAGCTAGAAATCATTCATTTTTTGACTTCCTCTCGGTGTGGCCGACTGATGGATCTAAATCTAAATGGGGTTTTCTGTGGATTATTTGTTCGTCGTTGTTGGTGTGGTACATTTGGAAAGAGAGGAATAGGTAGATTTTCTGTGAAGACTTTTTAGAGGTGCATCAAATTATTTTAATGATAGAAGCAGCCATCAAGGAGATGATTACTTCCAGTTAATCAAGCCATCTATTCAAATTCCAATAAAGATAGGATTCAGACATGGAAAGAAGGTGGAATCTCAAACAGTATGGAGATCATAGGATTAAAAAGCAGAAAGGAATAAGGAGGGACATGATTTGGCAGGCCCCGCCATCAGGATGGTATAAATTGAACTTCGACGGTGTGAGCAGAGGAAATCCTGGGAAAAGTGGAGCTAGAGAAATCATCAGAGATGAGAAATGTATAATGTCACAAGGCATTGCAAGATACATGGGGATTGGATCCAATAATGTGGCAGAGATCTCGGCATTGGAGATAGGGCTATAGTGGTGCAATAATCAAGGTATTGACAAGTTGATTATTGAAGGGGATTTGTTGGTCATCCTAAATGGGGTACCCAAAGTGGGCTTCACCAATTGGAAGTTATCCGCTTGGCTTCCTAAGATAAAAGAGGTCCTAAATTTGTTAGTAGATTTTTGTATTCAACACATATTCAGGGAAGAAAACAAAGCAGCGGATGTCCTGGCCAACATGGGGATTGACTCGAAGTTAGATAGGTTGTTCGGACAGCTGGATCAAATCCCAAAGGAGTTGCAGGATGTCCTATCAGTAGATCAAACTACTATTCTAAGAGCTAGCACAGGCTAGCACAAGGGTTTTTTGGCAGTGTGGCAGAAGTCAGTAGGAGTTCAAGAGTTTGACAGAAATCTTCTTGCCACAGTCCTTCGTATCTCACTCTTGAGTTTTCTTTGAGAATGGAGTATGGTCTTAACCCCACTCAAGCATATTATAAATTGGGTATGCATCTAATAGTATTGCAAAGATGGCTTTCTTGGGGATCGCTTATAGATGCAGTCAGGCAGAGCCACTGGAGGAGTCAGCGGAGATGCAAATCAGCCACATCTTCAACAAGGTGAATGACCAAGAACAGGTGACGATGGTGGTTTTGTTGGGCAAAGATTATTGGTCAGGCGGTCATGTGCATGATGAAAAGTTAATATATGTTTTGTTTCTTCCGATCATGCAAGTGCTAGGGCACGCGGTATATGCCAATGGCATGGTTCGTAGAATGCCCAAGGAGGAGATGTACTCTGAAGTTTCCCATGCTTTGGATTTGTTAAATGATAGGGGGGCCAATGGTGGATAGTTTAAATTTTTCTTCTTAAAAGCTTAGGGTAAGCATACATTGATGAAGAAGGCCTGGGCCTTATTTAAATCATTCATCATTAAGGAATACGACATGACCTAATTTGAGGAATTATATAGCACCTATGATTCTCTATTTCCAGAAGATCTAGTAGCAAGGTTGATACCTATTGGCAATGGTATAGGGTATTTATATAACTGCATTAGGTTGCATAGCCTATGTGGTTTTCTTTTAAGTTCTCTTAAAGGAAATATTCCTACACATAGTATGTAATTTATTTTCTTAAGAAATATAAAGGGTACTGCCCCCTAGGTAGAGCTTACTTAAAAAAAAAAATAGTATTGGTGAAACACGAAAGGTCTCAACGCTTGTAATTTGGGATTTTCCACCCTAATTTCATGATTTTAGAAGGGAATCATTCATATCTTCTATAAAAATATCAAAGTCAAGAGAATATTTTTAGAGTGGGTACACCACCTAGATTTTGGAGATTCTAAAGAAGCAGGGGATTTCAATTAACTTGTGGTTGAATCCCGTTAGTTGGACATATCAATTTGGAGGGTATTGAAAATATAGTGTAGAAAGATTTGTTCCCTTCCAATCAGTTGATTTGTGACACGATACATTGACGACTCCACTGGGGAAGAATTTACTGCTTCTTTTAAAGAAGTGGCAAATCTAACTTATGAACTACTGCATGAATGACCATAAAATCATGTATGAAAAAACAAAAGAATGTTCCCAGCACATATGATATAAATTCTATACATTCTCTAGTTCTATGAATGGTCAAAGATCTCAATTTGACAAAGAATCATTTTAATACATAGATTTTCCTCTAGTAAGGTGAAACAAGGGTTCATCTAACATGCAACCATTCCCATGTGGGCTAGATGGAGATCTGTCTTTTTTTAGACAGCAGGATAGGGAGATTTTGGAAGAAAATGATAAAAAAAAATAGGAGGGTTTGCTGGTGTCTCCCTTCCTAGGGGTGCTCCTCCTCCGGGGTCTGAACAAACTTCTCCTTCAAATACTCGTGGGTTTCAAGCTTCTCAAGAAAATGTTGATGGAGCTAAATGAGAGTTTAAAAATAAGGTACAAGAATTTTTTCAGTATCTTCAAGGGGTTAAATAAAATAGTGTATAGTTACCTAGACATTATCAACAATTTTTTGACCAGCTTGATGATATAGATTTTGGGGAATAAAATAACCAGGAAGGGGCACCAGAGAGAAACCGGCCTCATAATGATAATCATGGAGGCTATAATAATGAAAGAGGGAATAATATCCCACCACAAAGGGATCAAGAAGAAAAAATGGGTCATAATTTTCATAACTTTCAACAACCTCCTTTTGTTCGTAATGACCAATTTGATAGAGGACCTAGGTATGATCAAAGTGCACATGTATACCACAATTTACCTCCACCTGCATACAATTTTCAATACCAACATGATCCTCAATACTTATCTTTTTTAGGGGGCCTATGAATGCTAATATATATAGGCCTTTTAATTTCTCCAGGATTTTGGGTGCCCCTCATGTCATATTGGTTAATTGGAGAAAGGATTTACCTAAATTTATAGGAGCAGGTGGTGAAATAGGAGATAATCATCTTAAAACTTTTGAATATGCCATGAAAAATAATGAGATCCCTTATGAAGCTCTTTGTTCAATCCCTGGCTGAGGATGAAAGGGAATGGTTTAAGGTGTTACCTGACTCTTCAGTTGATAGTTGGGTTGATATGAAGAGAAAATTCTTGGAGGAATTTGGTGATCATAATGACCCATCTTTCATTCTTCATGAAGTTACTATTGTGGAAAAGGGATTGAATAAACCAGTGGTTGAGTTTAAAAATGCATTTAACAAGTTATTGTACAAAATCCCTGCCTACATGAGGCCTGCAGATGAATGTTGCTTGTTTTTCTATATTGATGCTTTTGATAGAAAGACCAATTATGAGATCAGATCAAGAGGACCAAGGAATTTACAAGATGCTTTCAAGATTGCCCTAACAATTGAGAATAATGGAAAAGCCGCTGGAAAGATTGGAAAAAGGGATGATATAAAATTGCATAACCCTCAGACAAATAAACAATTCAAAGAGGAAGGTAGATTGGATAAAGAATTAAATATGTTGCACGAATTATCAATAAAACTTGGGAAGAGTGATAAGCCTAAGAATTATAAGACATATTTTTATAGGCTCAAACTTCAGGGCATGCCCTATAATACATCATGGAAGGATGGTAGACCAGAAGTCCCAAAAAATAATATGGATACACCAAACCCATTAAATAAACAAAGGAACATATGGTTAATGAAGGTCCTTGGTGTATGTCATGTAATTTTCTCCACTAACCATCACCATGTGTAGTATCATAAATCTTGGAAAGATAGTTTTTAGAGAAACAAAAGCTCAATCAAGATAGCACTATTAATGCTTTATTTTTCCATACATATGAAGCACCAGATGACTATGATTCTTCAGAGGATGGACCAAAAATTAATGTAGATGAAAAGAGATACACTCAGCAATAGGAGGAGTTGTCAGATGATGATATGGCATGGGAAGGAGAATTTTGTTTAACTAAGGAAGCAAAAAGGGCCCTTACAATGGTAGAAGTGGCTCAAGCTAGAAGAAATTATCATTTGAGAAACAATACAATTAATAATGAACCAAAGAAAACTGTGGAAATATTAAAGAGAGGTCAGCTGTAAAAAATGATAAATAAGGATGTTGTTTATTAGACCCATGGACAGTAAAAACCAGGATGTAACCAAGTATGATAAAATGGCCAAAATCCTAAGTAAAAATGAATAGACAAACCAATCATTAGGTATGCCTTCATCTAGCTTCGATACCACTCATGCTTTGTCATAAATAAAAATGTCAGTCCCATTACTAGAAATGATGAAATTCCCCCACTATACGTAGAGTGCGTTGAAATGGATTAGTAATGTTACCGAGGAAATAAAAGGGGAAGATGCTAATGTGAATGATCATGTGATCCTAGAGGTTTATATTGGTACATCACTAACTCAACATGCTACTCAAGTGGACCCCTTTTATACGACCCTTTTGGTAAATAATAAATTGCTAAAAATTGCATGATTGACTCAGCCATCAATATTATTCCACAAGAGGTGATGAAATAATTGAAATTGGAATCTTATACTAGATATGGTCAATGCTATGCTATGTATAGTAGACCATTTCTTGTAGTAGGTGTGATAAAATATGTAGATTTTAAGATTGTTGAATGTCTAGAAGCAACATTCAAAATTGATATAACTGTTGTTGATGTTCCCCAAAACTATGGTATGCTCTTGTCTAGGCAGTGGACTAGAGTGGTTGGAGGGAATGTACAACTTGACTTATCTTATGCTAATATCCAAATAAATGGAAAGAAAGTTAGGATAAAAAAGAAACCTAGATCCTCATATATTATTGATAATATTGATCCAAAGATGATAACCTATTTTTGTCATTTTGATATGGACAAGTTTACCATTCAGGTTTCCCAACCTGAGATCATTTCTACTAATCCAATCAAGATTCAAATTGAGAAAACTAAAGGAAAAATATGGAAGATGTTTTTTGATGGAGCTTGCAGAAAGAAGGGGAATGTAGTAGGAGTTGTATTTATTTCTCATACAGGTAAAACATTCAAATATTACTTTTTGCTTACTTTTTGTTGCACAAACAATGTGGCGGAGTATGAAGCATTACTGTTAGGAATGAACATTTCTAGGAAGCACGGGATAAAATGTCTTAGTGTGTTTGGGTATTCAGGATTCATTATATCACAATTCAGATCAAAATATGCTACCACAAATCTAAGACTTAAGTAGTACAAAAATGAGGTTTGGGATGCAATTGAATATTTTGATGCCTTTTCTATTGATTGGGTGGAAAGATCACATAACATTATGGTTGATTTTCTTGAAAATATAGCACTTAAAATTGATGATGCCACACTGGAAGGCATATCAGAGATAGAGGTAAAAACTAGACCCTCAGTCCATGATAACATCTTTAATTGGCAGGTTTTTGAAGATAAACGAGACTTTTTGAAATTTATATAGTGTGAAGATAAGTATGAAAATCAAGAGATATACTTTAATGCTTATATAGAGGTTGAGGATGGAGAAGAAAATTTATTTGGAAAAGTGATTGTACGAATCAAAACAAATAAAATCCCAAGAGGTTTGGTTTCCCTTGAGAGATCATTTGACAAGGATGATAAGATAAACAAAAAATTGACTCCCAATGTTGAGGGTGAAGTGGAAAAACTAAATTTAAGTTCAAATGTTTCCCCAAGGGAAGTGTTTATTGGGAAAATGTTAGCTCCAAAAATGAGGTAAGAATTAATAGTACTTTTGAATCAAAAGAGACATGTATTTTCATGATCCTATGACAAATTAAAGGCATACATGGAGGATCTTTTTTAGCATGAAGTACCTCTTAATCTAGACGCCAAGCCTTTCCACCAAAGACATCGCCATATTAACCCAACATGTTTCCTAAGATGAAGGAAGAATTGATGAAGCTTAGTGATGGAGGAATTATCAAGCCTATTGGGCACTCCACTTGGGTGTCCAATTTGGTACCAATCAAGAAAAATAATGGTGATATCAGACTATGTGTTAATTTTAGGAACCTTAATATGTCCCCTCTTAAAGATAATTATGCATTATCCAATATGGAGGATTTGTTGCACAAGGTGACATGAAATGAGTTGTTATCTATGATGGATGGTTTTTATGGGTATAACCATATTAAAGTAAAAGAAAGTGAGGACTTCAAAACAACCTTCACTACCCCTTGGGGTACCTATGTTTACGTAAGGATGCCTTTCAGATTGACAAATGAAGGGGCCACTTTCCAAATGGCAATACATGTAGCATTTGAGGATTTAATAAATGTAATCATGGCAGTGTACCAAGATGATCTCACTGCATATTCTAAGAATGCAGAAGACCATTGTAAACACTTGGAACAGATATTCATAAGGGATTTAGAATATGGCATATCATTCAATCCAAAGAAATGTCACTTTGGGGTTACTGAGGGAAACCTGTTGGGGCAAATTGTATCAAAGGATGAAATAAGAATTGATCCAAAAAGAATAGAAGTCATTGATAAAATTCCTATTCTAAAAATAGTCAAAGCAATTCAATCATTTTTTGGGCAAATCAATTTTATAATCTTGAATGTTTGTATCAAACTTTTCTAAAATTATTAAACCTATTGCCAATATTTTGAAGAAGGGAGAAAGCCTAAATTGGACTGCAGAATCTATTGATGCATTTATGAATATTAAAAGGGAAATTAAAGAAGCTCATGTCCTAAGATCCCCAAATTTTACAAAGCCTTTTCAGATTTTCTCTTTTGCTTCATATCATACCATTGCAAAAGTCATGCTATAGATAAATAATGAAGGACATGATCGGCCCATCTCGTTCTTCAACAAAAAACTGCAAGATGTAGAGCTCAGATATGATATAATAGAAAATAAATCCTATGCATTGGTGAAAGATGTAAAATATTTTAGGCCTTACTTGGTAGGGGTTGAAGTGACTATGTATGTCCCAAATGCTGATGTTAAAGATATCATTCGACATTCTAAGGTGGCTAGAAAAAAAATGCAAATGTATAAATCAGGTCCAATAATTCAATATTAACATCTAGATTACCAAACTTGTGAAAGGGAAAGGATTGGAAAAAATAATGGCGGAATCCAATTTGGAGGCAGCATAAGTCAATTGTGTAAATCTGGGAGAAATGGTTACCAGTATTGGAAGATCCCCCTGGTATAAAGATATAGTATATTTCTTGAAGTATATGGAATGTCCAACCAAGTTGAATGATAATTAGAGAAGGTCATGATGAAATACAATTGATTGTATGTTTGAAGTCATTTTGGTGATGATCAACTGAGTTATAGATGTGATGAAAGACATTAATAAGTTAATGTATTGAAATTGATATCATCTTGTTTTGATTTTCATTGTGGTAACAAACATCTATTATGAGTTAAAGATCTGGAACAAACAAATTTTATGTGGTCAGTAACTGAAGAGTTCTGTATAAACTGAGTAAAAGTAAACACTGAGTAACTATAGTCTATACAGAGCACAGTGATAACCGAGTTAGGGATCACTGACACATCACAGTATTGACCGAGAAATAAAAAGAAACTAAAGGATGACTAAAATGATGAGATGGAAAATTGATGATTCTAAGGTAATTGAAAAGGTTTCCTATGATGATAAAATGGCTATGAAAATTCAAGGATGATCAAACGAAGAAGATTGAAATGTGTTTTTGACACAATTGCCAAGGAAGGTTTAAGCAGCAAAATCAACGATGGAGTTTAAGTGGAAAAATATAAAGGATGGAAGTTAAATGAGTTATGATGTCTATATAAGAGACAAGAGATTCATGATGAATCATACATGATGCGTACAAATGCAAAATTCATGAATGACTGATAAATCTGGTTGAAGAAAAAATCGAGCAATTTTGCAGACAACACTAAGAGACAGAGGAAATAACATTTACTAAGCAGAACAGAGTATGAAGAATCAGAGGAACTAGAGTGAACATATTTATCAGAGGTATTATTGTACTTAGCATAGATCTAAAAATCTAAAAAAAGAGTTGTATTTGAATCATATCATTACTGTATTAGATTAACCATTGTTATAGATAAATTTCTTAACCCAGTAGGACTTTATAGTATTTATTATGACATTCAAATGAATAGTGAGTGTTTTCTTGTTGACCCCATAGTGAATTATTGGTCAAGGGAGAATTGTTAGTGATAAATCCTCTAACCAAGTCACAGTTAGCAGTGTGCATTGTAACCTTTAATAGGGTTGGCTCTTAATAGAGCTCACTTCAGAAGAGTGAAATATTTTGGTTACCGGCCCCAGGTGGTTTTTTTCCCTTAGCAGGGTTTCCATGTTAAACATCTATGTGCTAATGTGTATGATTATTGTGGATTGTTATTGGTCTTTACACATTACTTAATCTACATTGATCAGTAATCATAGTAATTGTTTTATTGGTACTCAGTGTATGACTTGATAGTTGAGTTTGAAGAAAGTTTGAGATCATAGTTTACTTCACCGAGTTGATTTATATGTTTGAAATTGTTGTTATATACATCTGGGAGAGTTTGGGACTATAGGATAACTGGAGCTAACCAATTCACCCCCCTCTTAGTTATCTAAAAATTGGTATCAGAGCGTACAGTGCTTAGAAGGAAAATTTTCAAGGATTCAAGCTAAAGATCACAAGATGTATAAGAGAGATGTGCCTAAGCTTAAAAAGGAGAACTTCTCAACATGGAAGAGAAGAATGAGACTATATCTATTAGGGATTGGAGATGACATAATGCTATACCTAGATACTCAATTCATCCTACCTACTAGACCTTGACTATTAATCAGCTGAGAGAGAAACATGAACACAATACTATGATGGTAGAACTTGATTCTGTTACTCCAATTTCACATTGAAGTTATCATTAGTTATCAAGATGACATAACGGATAGTCGATGATAGAGTCAACATAAGACAGTTGGTATATATCACCAAAGTGCAGAGTTAATCGAGAGAATTGATCATGTTCAAAGTTAACCGAGTACAGTGATACCTAAGTAATTGGACTATACTGAACACATTCAACACCAAGCTACAAAACATAACCAAGCACCACTATAACCGAGATACACAGTATACACTGAGCATCAAGGAACAACATTAACTGAGTGGAGCAGAGTCCACATGAAATTTTGTTATGGAGCAATAATCTAAGTAGCAACTTTTGAGCCGACCTAGATAATGGTTTACACGAATGAGGAGGACATTAATTATGGATTTCCAACATTTATTTTTTATGTCTCCTATGTTTATTTGATCAATGCAAATTTTGTAACCATTGATCTTAGGGTAAGGATTTAATTGTTAAGCCCTAATTAGGTCACAATATTTGATATATAATTGTATAGATGTCATTGTGTAATGTATGTTGATCAAGCAATGATCAAGTAGCTTCCATACTAAAGACATGAAAGATCAGACAAGGGATTCAAGGACAGAGACCACATTGCATAAATCAATTTTCAGAATAAAGGCAAGGATACCGAGTAGAACAGAGTAGAAGCTATTATCATTGACATTGAGGTGATATGTTTTGTATGAAATTAATGGATCTGTATCAACAATTTCGAGATTTTATATGTTTCAAATCAACTATTTTTTACTCTCTAACAATTGTAATAGATACTTAAATATCTTAACAAAGTAGACTTAACAGTCTTATTGTAAATCTCTTAACCAAGTGTTCACATAGATTATGTTTCTAAATCCTCCCACGATGTAGATCTAGTTGATCTTTTTGTTACTCCTAATAGGGTAAGATCGTCAGAAGTGATCATTTTGTAAAGCTTTAATAGGCTACCTTTATTACTGCAGTAGTGAAGTTTTGTAGGTCTCATCCCCACTGCAGTTTTTACCTTCTACTAGGGGTTTTCAGTGATACCAAAATACTAGTGTCATATGTACTTCATTTCATGTATGTGTTATTTTTATTTTACATGCATTTACATTTCAACATTGATACTATATGTTTGGAATAAGCAATCTACTCAGACTATTTATATAGAAAAATGATTACAAGGAATTGTCTAAAGTTGTTAAGGGCACTGATTCACCCCTCCCCTCTTAGTACACATCCTTTCCATTATCTTAACATTGGGCCAACAAATTTTTCACTAACTGATGCTGAATTTGAGGATATAAAGACATGTACATCATCAAATCAGATGTGGGACAAGTTTACAATAGTTTATGGAGGAGATGCAAATGTGAAAAGAGCTAAAGCTGAAAGTCTCAGAGGAAATTTTGATGACATGAGAATGAAAGAAGGAGAAAATATAACATAGTACAACACCCAATCAAGGAGGTTTTGAATGCTATTCATGGAGCAGGTGGAGTTATTGATGAAGACACTATTGTCAGTAATATTTCTAGAGCTTTTTTGCCTATTTATTCTATTAGAGTCTCTGTAATACATGAAATGAGAGCAACACCAGCAAACAATATTAAAGTTGATAGCCTAGTCGGTAGACTAATTTTATTTGAGTTGAAATTTTTTGACAACAGTGTTATGATTAAGTAAAAAATGTTTTGAAAGGACCCAAAACCTTTTACAAAAAAGATAGAGAAAGATAGTGCATTAATAGGAAAAAAAAATTGTGAAGAACCATGAGACAAGTAAAAGGGAACCTAAAAAATTCCCCACAAAGTAGAATAGAGACTAACTAGAAAACCATCAAAGGGATATCAAGATTTACATTTTATCCCAACTTTTTGTGATCATAAATTCATATCAAAAGAAGGTGTGGAAGACTTAACTTTATTTTCTTTAACTGTTGTCCATCCATCCTCCACCTTCTCAGCATCATTTTGCCAATCCAAAGTATTAACAATAGAAACCTAAGAGACAAGGCTAGCCACACCAACATCTTTAGATGGGATAGGGGTAGAACCACCACCTATCCCCAAATACCCCCTAGAGAAATAGGGACAATAGAAACCATAGCACCAGCATGCAAGAAAACAGAACCAGAGACAACTTCAACAGTCTGGCTAGGATCAACAGTAGCACCCAAAAGGACAACAACACCAATCTGAACCAAGGCATCATCCGAAACCACATCAATAGTACCATCCTTAGCATGAAAATCTTGAGAGGGTATACCAAACAAACCCCCCTCCTTAGATTTAAAAATTTTGTAATGGTGGTCAGAAGCCCACAGCCACCAAGAAGGCGATTTCTTTGATTTAACCTTACCTGATAAACATGGAGTAGCAAGATGACCAGTCTTGTGGCATTTCCTGCATATGAATAGGATCCCCTCATAATCAAGATTCTATACCCAAGAGACCAAAGGGGATGCTAGAGTAATATTCATAGGGAGACCCTTAGAGATATCAACCTCCACTAGGATGCGAGCATACGTCAGATAAAAAATGTCAGAGGTAACCAGATCAACCATCTGGAAAACCCCAATAACCTCCCCCACCGATTCCAGAATAGAATCCAGCCAAAGATGAAGGGGAAGATTCAGAAGCCTCACCCATAAGGGTATTTTATTAAAGGTCTCAGTAAGAGGATCAAAATCCTTATACTAATTTTGACAATAGTGTTATTCCTACTATTGAATCTGCATTTAGTCCTCTCTGAAAATTAGTAAATCTGGTAACAAACACATGATAAGAAATGACAGTGACAGTGACAGTGATGATAAAGAACTTCATGAAATTGAAGCATTAATGGCTAGAAGATTGCACAAAGGTAAAGGAAGGTATAAAGGTAAACTACCTTTGATATGATTTAATTGTAAAGAAATTGGACACTTTGCTGCAAGATTCCCAAACAAAAAAAGTGATGAAAGAAATGAAAGATCTAATGACAGAAGGGATGATCAAGAATATAGAAGAAATCAGTAGTATGATAGAAGGAATAATAGATATTACAAAGAAAAAGGCAAGAAGGCATGTTACATTTCTCAAGATAAAGATAAAGACACTGACACTGATACTGGTGAAGACATTGAGACAATATTTGTAGCTTTGAAAGAAGATTCAGAAGAAGATGAAAGGTATGTTGAAAAAAAACTTATTTAAAAAGTTAGCAAGCATCAAATTTGGGTTATTGATAGGGACTGCACACATCACATGACTGGAGATAAAGAAAAATTTGAATTTCTTGAGAATTATAATGGTGGATCTGTTAGAATGGGAAATGATACACCCTGTCAAGTGAAAGGAAAAGGGACTATATTGTTGAACAATAAGATCAAATGTGAGAATACATATTGGGTGAAAGGACTTAATTATAATATGTTGAGTGTTTCACAATTGAATAACATAGGTCACAAAGTTGTATTTGAAAATAGAATAGTTAGAATCGATGATGAAACTGGAAAGTTGATCGGCATTGGAGAACAATCAAAAGGTAATCTATTCTATCTTGGCACTACTGAAACTACTTGTTTGATGGCTAAAAAATAATATGTATGGTTGTGGCATAAGAGGTTATGTCATGTAAATTTTGACAACATGGTTAAAATCAGTAAGAAAAGAAAAGTAAGAGGCTCACCGAGCTTATCTAAACCTGACCATGTCATGTGCAAGAATTGTCAAATGGGAAAAATGTCAAAATATAGTTTTAAGAGAAAAAAATTGTCTTCTAAGGATATTTTGGAGTTAGTTCATACAAACCTATGAGAAAAAAAAGTTATTATGGTGAAAAATACATTATTTTATTTGTTGATGACTACTCTAGAATGATGACTGTTATGTTCTTAAAAGAAAAATCTGAAGCATTTAAGATGTTCAAATGGTACAAAGCTAAAGTGGAAAAAGAAAGTGGTAAATAACTGAAATGCTTAAGGTCTAACAAAGGAGGAGAATTTATTTCTAATGATTTCACTAAGGTTTGTAATGAGTATGGAATCAAGAGACAAGTTTTTGCACCGATAACACCACAACAAAATGGGATTGCTGAAAGGAGAAATAGTTCAATTATGAATTGTGCTAGAACACTGATGATTGGAAAGAATGTTACACAAGTATACTGGAGGGAAGCTTTTAGTACTTCTGTATACACATTGAACCAAGTACAACTGAAGAAAGATACAAAAAAGACACCTTATGAATTATGGTATGGTTATACACCTAATGTGAGTTACTTTAGAATATTTGGAAGTCAAAGCTATATTCTGAAAGATGAAAGAAATGGGAAATTTGACTCAAAAAATGATGAAGGAATATTTCTAGGATATTCTACTAAGAGAAAAGCTTATAAATGTTTGAACAAGTCTTCTAACAAGATCATTGAAAGTGCAAATGTAAGAGTTGATGAATTTTCTAAGAATAATGAAGAGGAAATAAAAAGAGAACCAGAAGACTAAAATAGATTTGTTTACATTGAAGAACCTGACACTTTTCCTGAGAAAATACCTAACATTACCGAGAAACATGGTAATGTTACTGAGCATCAGGATGCACCAACCAAGAAACGGGAAGATGTTGCAACTAAAGATCACGATCCTATACCAACTGAAGAACACAATGAAGAACAAAGAACTGAACCTATACTTGCAAAATATGTAAGAAGATGTCATCCAGAGAATTAGATTATTGGAGATAAAATAGCTGTCATGATGACCCAAAGTAAGTTGAATACCAACACATGTTTGATTTTTTAATTTGAACCTAAAACTATTAGAGATGCACTTGAAAATGGAGAATGGATTAATCCAATGAATGAAGAAATTGAGCAGATACAGAAAAAACAAAACATGGACATTAATATTGAGACTGAGTGATAAGAATGTCATTGGCACCAAATGGATATTTAGAAACAAATTGAATGAGAATGGAGATGTAACAAAAAATAAGGCAAGATTAGTATTCAAAGCGTATGCATAAGAAGAAGGTAATGACTATCGAGAAACTTTTGCACCCATTGCTAAACATGAAGGAGTTAGAATATTAATTGCTTATGCTGCATAAAAAGGATTCAAAGTATATAAGATGGATGTTAAATCTCCATTTTTGAATGGAATACTAGAAGAAGAGGTCTACATTGAACAACTTGAAGGTTTTGTTGATCATACTAAGGAAAGCATGGTGTGTAAGTTACACAAAGCATTATATGGACTTAAACAAGCACTAAGAGCATGGTATGAAAGACTACACTCCTATCTCATCAATATTAGATTTGTTAGAACAAGTGATAACAACAAATTATACTTAAAAGGAGGAAATGATGATAAGACTGTTATTGCTGAAATTTTTGTTGATGATATTATATTTGGAGGAAATGATAACTTATGCAAATCATTCGCTGATGAAATGAGGAAAGAATTTGAAATGTCAATGTTTGGAGAGATAAAAATTTTCTTGTCTTGTAAATTTTACAATAGGCTGAAGGCATATACATTACTCAATCCAAATACATAAAGGAACTATTGAAGACATTCAGAATGGAAGAATCAAAACCAGTCGAAACACATATGGTTATTAGATGCAAATTGAAAAAGGAAGATAAGACAACTGAGGTAAATCAGACATTGTGTTGATCTATGATTTGAAAATTGATGTATGTTGTACACACAAGACTAGACATTGCACACACAGTTGGAATTGTAGCAAGATTTTATGCTAATCCTAAAGAATCACATATGACTGTTGTAAAGATAATTTTTAGATACTTGAAGAACATTGAAGATTATGGATTGTAGTACATGAGAGAAGGAAAATTTGAACTGAAAGTTTACATAGATATTGATTGGGATGGGAACATTGATGATAGAAAGATCACTATTGCTGGAGAATTCTTTGTGGGAGATAGATTAGTTACTTGGATAAGTAAAAAGTAAGGATGCATATCTCAGTCAACTACAGAAGAAAAATATGTTGCCGTTGCTGCAAATTGTTTGAACATTGCATGGATAAAATAGATTTTGAAAGGAATGAATGAAGAGATCACTGACCTAGTGGTAACTTATTGTGATAACACTAGTGCAATAAATATTTCAAAGAATCTGGTGATGCATGCAAAAACAAAGAATATATCTATAAAATATCACTACTTGAGGGAACAAGTACAAGAAAAACAAGTTACACTAGAATATGTACAATCAAAAGAACAACTACCTAACATATTACCTAAACCCTTGATACATTTGAGTACTTGTGGAATAGACTAGGGTTTCACCCCTTGTCTATCGGTTACTAAGATGAATAGGAGGTTGCATCAACCTACATGTAATTAGAATATCAGTCATGTTGATGCAAAGTTGAACTAGATTGAAAATGGCATATCAGTACACTACAAGGTACTTACACTACTGCACCGAAAACCAGAGATATTTTTTTGGCTAATGAAGAGGTGTACATTTCTTTTTTTGCATTGATGTCAAAGGGAGAGGAGATTCAATGAAATATCTATCTAGTGCAAGGGAGAAGGAGAAAAGAGAGGGAGAGAAATGACATATCTATCTATTAAAGGGAGAGAAGATTCAAGAACAGAAAATTCAAATCTATAGGGAGAGTCTGCATGGTGAATTTTTAATGCTGAAACATATTATATATACAAGCTAGGGAGAGATACAACATTTTGCATATAGTTGTAGAAAAAAAATTTGGTATTCTATGGCATTTTTATATTACAAATTTTATATTGTGTTTCCATCAATTCCAAAGGGAGAGATTGACAAAATACAACTGATTGTATGTTTGAAGTCATTTTGTTGATGATCAACCAAGTTACAGATGTGATGATAGACATTAATCAGTTAATGTATTATCATTGATGTCAACTTGTTTTATTTTCATTGTGGTAACAAACATCTATTATGAGTTAAAGATTTGGAACAAACAAAGTTTATGTGGTCGATAACTGAAGAGTTCATTATACACTGAGTAATTGTAAACACTGAGTTAGGGATCACTGACACATCACGATATTGACCGAGAAATAAAAAGAAACTGAAGGCCAACTAAAATGATGAGCTAGAAAATTGATGATTTTGAGGTAATTGATAAGGTTTTTTATGATGATCAAACAGTTATAAAAATTCAAGGATGATCGGATGAAGAAGATTGAAATGTGTTTTTGACACAACTACCAAGGAAGGTTAAGTGGAAAAATCAACGATGGAGATTAAGCAGCAAAATCTAAAGGATGAAAGTTAAATGAGTTATGATGTCTATATAAGAGACAAAATATTCATTATGAATCATACATGATGTGCACACATGAAAATTCATGCATGACTGATCAAACTAGTTGAATACAGAACTGAGCAATTGTACAGACAACACCGAGTGACAGAGGAAAGAGAATTTACCGAATAGAATAGAGTATGAAGAATCAAAGGAACTGAAGTGAACATATTTATCATAGGTATTATTGTACTTAGCATAGATCTTAAAATCTACAAACAAAGTTGTATTTGAATAAGATCATTACTGTATCAGTTTAACCATTGTTACAGATAAATATCTTAACCGAGTAGGACTTTACATCCTTTATTATGACATTCAAATAAATGTTGAGTGTTTTCTTGTGAATGATTGGTCAAGGTAGAACTATTAGTGATAAATCCTCTAACCAGGTCACATTTAAAAGTGCACATTGTAATCTTTAATAGGGTTGGCTCTTAACCGCTCTCACTTCAGAAGAGTGAAATATTTTGGGTTACTGGTCCCAGGTGGTTTTTTCCCTTAGCAGGGCTTCCACGTTAAAAATATATGTGTTAATGTGTATGACTGTTGTGGATTGTTATTTTTCTTTACACATTACTTAATCTACATTTATCGGTAATCATAGTAATTATTTTACTTCTACTCAATATATGACTTGATAGTTGAGTTTGAAGAAAGTTTGAGATCACAGTTTATTTCACCGAGTTGATTTATATGTTTGAAATTGTTGTTATATACATCTGGGAGAATTTGGGACTGTAGGATAACTAGAGCTAACTGATTCACCCCCCCTCTCAGTTATCTAACAGGTCATTGAAGTTATAGGCCTTCAGGTATGTTCTGATACAATGTGATTTGTATTGGAGAAATTTTGTGGGCATTTTTTTTTGGATCAATATTAGGATGAAAAGGTCTTAAAGGTAATGCATGATGGTGTATGTGGAGGAAATTTTTCAGCCAACACAACCACTCATAAAATTTTGAGCGTGGGGTATTATTGGCCATCCATGTTTCAAGATAGTTTCAACTATGTTAAAAAATGTGAAGCTTGTCAAAAAATTTATGGTAAATTAAAATATCAAGGAGCATTATTAATTAGGCCTATCCAAACTAAAGAACCTTTTTCTATGTGGGGTTTAGATTTTATTGGTGAAATCTATGACAAGTCTAGAGAAGGTCACTCATGGATCTTGGTGGCTAAATATTATTTTACTAAATGGGTTAAAGTTGTACCTACGATAAATTCAAACAACAAGACTGTGATTAAGTTCTTAATGGAGAACAACTTGACAAGATTTGGGGCGCTTTTTAGGTTAATCACTCACAATGCAATGTGTTTTAGGTCCAAAGAATTTACAAAATTTTGTTAAAATCATGGAGTCACTATATCTTATGCTTCTCCTTATCACCCACAAGGGAATTTCCAAGCCAAATCAAGCAACAATAATTTGCTAAAAATCATCAAGAGATTACTTTCTAGTAATATAAAAGATCATGGGATTCAAATTTGTAGGTAGTTATATGGGTTGAAAAGATTGCTATGAAAAGGTCTATTGGCTACTACCTTTTGAACTTGTGTATGGAAAAAGGATAGGTTGCCCCTGAATAACTCATGACAAGTATACAGTTTCTTGATTGATGAAAATATTTAAGATATAAATTTTATGGAGGATAGGTTTGAGAAATAAGTAGAATTAGATCAGGATAGAAGAAGGACTCACAAACATAATGAAAAGATCTAAAAATAGTATAAAAGCATTCATCATAAAAATGCTATGGAAAGGACATTCAAGCAAGGAAAATGGGTTCTCAAGTGGAATGTAAAGGATCAAGATAAAGGGAAACATGAGAAATTTGATCATCTATGGGATGGTCCATATATACTCAATGGAAAAGCCAGAAAAGATTCCTATTATTTAGAGAATACTTCAGAAGAGATTTAGGAGCTTCCTATTCATGACCAGTTCCTTAAATTTTTTTTGAATTAATTAAAAAACCTCTTCAAAATTGTACCATAGTTTCTTTCAAGTTTTGGTTTTGTTGTTTGATTTGTGTTGTAAAGCTACAAAAGGGTCTACTCATCTAGAGAAGCCATGGATTATTGAAGGCATTCAGATGAAATACCTTCTCCCTAGAAAGAGCCACTAGTAGGACCATGAAAAATATATCATTTTCCTCAATGTTCCTCGAAAGTATTCTTTCAAAATCAAAAGGCTGTAAATTTTTTCTATTTCTCACAGTCATATCTGAAGGCATTCTAAAATAGCGACATGCGCTATTTCTCTATCAGCAAAATTTGATGTATTTGAAGCAAAAGCAAGCGTTATTTCCCTATTGAATAAAAGGTGAGTTTATGATTTAGCGAAAAGATGGGACTTCGCATTTCAAAGTTCCCAAGCACTACAAAATGATGAAGTATTATTTATATCAGTCGAACAAGGTGGTCAATAGTAAAGAGAGTCATTTTGCATGAAGGCATTGTAATTTCGAAGTAGGAGCTATTAATGTGAACATCATTGCAAGAAAAAATTATGAAAATATTTCAAGCAAGCTGGTTCATTGGTGCTAGGAGGGTTGCAAGACAGTTGTTGAAGTGCGGATAATCAATGAGTTGAATTTTATCTTTGTCTCATTTTTATTTATTTTAAATTATAGTCATGCCTAGGAAGAAGAAGGAAATGGTTGTAGGAGACAAAATCATCCATCCTCCACAACACACCCCACTGAAGTTGTTGCCACAGTCACAAGATGTTCGGTCCAAGAGTATTTTTGGTGATAGTAAGAGGCTCGGTGGTGATGCTAATA
This sequence comes from Thuja plicata, assembly GCA_018584345.1. NCBI lineage: Eukaryota > Viridiplantae > Streptophyta > Pinopsida > Cupressales > Cupressaceae > Thuja > Thuja plicata. Next base: position 34,925 of record MU223614.1, on the reverse strand, counting down.
TACATATGCATGGTAGGGAATTATTTTGGTCTTTCTATTCCAAAAGGGATGAGAAGATTCTAGTTTGTAACCCCTAGTGTTTGGACATAGCAAAGCTCATAATGCGTAGGATGTATTTGTGGATACTGAGCTAATTAATGGTTTAGTGAATAATTATAGATTTGAAACTAGAGCTATGAGAAAGGTTGATGGTACCCCTCTCTTGTTTATAAATAAATGAATGATCCAAGAATGTTTTGGGCTTAATATTCAAGTTATTTCTAGAATTGAAAGGGACGGTTCCCACACAGAATATGAATGCTTGATCAAAAGTACTGATTTAAGAGAAGTTTCCTTCTTCATGAATATGGAGGACCAGAATCAAGTAGCCAAGGTCCAGGGTAGAGCCCCCTTTCCTACAACTAACTTCATGTGGTTTTTCAAAGAAGGTATTGATCTTGGGGACAGGTGTTGGGTGAAGAACACAAGGATAAAATACCTGTGGATATGATGTACTTGTGCATGAGAACCAATAATGCCCATTTGTCTAGTTGCAAAATTGGAACACTTTTGAATCAACGGTTGCTTGAATGGAAGAGTTAAGGTGTATTCAAACACTATTCTATAATATGTCACATGCTCCTATTTCAAAATAATAGTTATTTTAGAAATTCTTTGAAACTTACCACTATAGATATTCGTGGCAATAGGATTCCTGTGTAATTGTGGTGCAGAGTATGGGATAAGCATAGTAAAGATGTTGATTATTAAATGTTTCATGATTGATTCATAGTCTGGATTCTTAGAGAATTGGAAGAACAAGTAGTAAGGATCTCTACTTCTATTAGGGAAATTTTGAGACCCATGGAAACAAAGCCAAATTAAGGCTTCACCCATAATTTTTTTGATTGGATTTGTAGGAGTGGTTTCACAATATTCAGAGTATATATGTGTAGACATGAACCTCATAAATTTCAAGTATGTCTACCAGAAAGAATTACATTCTTGGAATTTATTTAGCAATTACTATTGTTGGAGAAGAAACTCATTGCTCCAAGAAGGAAACACACTTTATTGCCTAATATCATCATATTTGGTGGTTTTACTCTAGGTGTAGAAACTTTGGAGAAGGTGCATAAATACTTGAAATCATATTATATAGATAGTAAAAAGGCAAAAAATTATGATCCTGAGGGTAATATCAAGTCTTGGGTAAAAGAGTACACCCATTCTTTTTATGTGGAAGATGATGTGACAAGAAACTTAGAGGATCATTAAAAAATTATGCAAAGACTCATTAAGGTGAAGACTATTGTAAAGTTGGAGAAAGATATAGTGTTGAAGGTCTTGCCAAGAATCCATGATGAGGAAACAGGCAAGATCCTCATATGGGAGTTATGTATTAGGGATTTTGATAGGTTGAAAGGGAAACATATTGAAACTGATGAACCAAAGCCTGTTCCCCTCCTAGAAAGAGGATAAATAAGTTAATTATTAATTATTTTGATTCTAATTTACCTCCTACAAAAATCCATAGGGGTAAAGAGTTACCCTTGTTCTATATGATGTATCTGAAGGAATGGGAGACAACAAAGAAATTTCTGCCACTTTGAGAGACATGAGGCAAGGAGAGGAGGTAGGTCCTTCATCTCCTATGTGTATATTCAAAGAGGAGGTTCATGGATACCAATCTCAAATGAAAGATGATGTTGTGGAAAATCCCATGGGCCTGGGAAATGAAAGAGATGCCATTGTTAATAGATTCACTAAAATTGATGATTTTTTGCAGACTCAAGAGTTCAAATATTTTTGGATACAGGTGAAAATGAAAGGTGTTGAAGAGAAGAAACAAATCAGGCTTATGGGGGTGGAGGAATCATAAGATCAGGAAATTATAGATCAAATGTTTAAAGAATTAAATTTGGATAGTATTGACTATACAGTTGAGGAAGCTAGGGAGATGTTGAAGAAGAGTGATGTAATCCTAGTCCCCTAGTTAACCCTCAAATAAATTTTCCTCTTAGATCAAGTAAGAAAGAAAAATCATTCTTCTTTTACTCTTGAATTTGATACTACAGAAAAGATTATGAGCTCTAGTTATAATCTAAAGACTCAAACCCTAGCTACTTGGGTGACTTTCAAGGGGCCCCATAAACCAAAAATTTTAAATTTTGTTGGGGATTATGAGGGCACAACTATCATCCAAATAATGGGTGATATTGACCCACTTATGTCTACAAATGAATTTATGTTTCAATCCATGTTCAATAAGGATCAATTTAAAAGGTTGAAGTGATGACATGTAACTGATTAAATGTTTGATAATGTTAAGTTGAAGATAATGCAAGGTATTAAATAAGTTAATGGTTTGTATTGTCATTGTTGTCAACTTGATATCATCTATATGGTCATGTACATAATGCTAAAAGACTTTAGATAAGCAATGGAATAAAGGTTATGCTTTCAGCAATGCATAAAATTCAAGTATTCACTAAGTGATAGATAACACCGACGGAGTGCACACCATTGGTGAAGGCAAAGAAGAAAAGTCAAAGTAATACTCGACGAGAAGAAGACAACATTGCCTGACAAAGAAAAACCATAGGATGCCTGACAAGATAAAAGTAGAGTTGCCTGACGGGCGGAGATCCCGGAGCTAACTAAAGTCACACTGACAGAACTGGAAATTGTAACTGATGACTAACTGAATAGTTGACCGACAGAATAGAGAGTTCAGAAAATGACATAATATCTAGTCAGCAAGAGCTAAAGATAGACTTAACTGGTTGTTTTCTTTGTTTTATTTGACCAGAGTTAAGTATTTAAAGCTGATTTGTATAGTTGGCAAGAAGATAACTACAAGATAAATATGGAGTTATGCTTTAAATCAGATTGGCTGGATTGTTTTTCATGCCAAGAATCAAGAATCAAGAATCAATGAATATTATGTCTATATAAGAGACAAGCTTAATTCATTTCCATATCACATGAAAAGGGGATTAAGGGGAGTGAATAGAAAGAGGATGCTAAGAAGAAACTGATGAAGAACAAATTCATGCAGTACTGATCAATCAAGCTAAAGTAGAGCTAAGGAATTTTGCAAACACTGACAAACAATGAACACAACATCACAGAGAAGAAAGTATGGAGCATGTGTTCCCTTTTCTTGCTGACATAAAAAATACTCCTTAGAGGGTTCACTCTATTTATCCTTGACACTAATCAAGCATAAAGTAGAACAACAGTAACAAGGTCTTGAGACCTCCTACACTTTGAGCTCCACAAACTCGGGCGGGATTACCCTTGAAAACTTAGAATAATGAAATCACTAAATTATTCTATCTTGCTATTGGTGGAATTACAGGGAATGATCACTGTAACTTTTACTAAAATAGACCAAACTGAAAGTAAAGATTAATTTTAATGATGATAGTCATTTAATTGCACAAAAATAGACCAGTGCTCAATCTTAGGGCATGGAGTCATCTGTGAATAATTTTAACCAGCATGATTGAAGACTAAATTGAAGGCAATTACAGGATCTGAGACAAACATAGATATACCTTATATATCTACCTCAGTGCATTTATCCAGATTAATCCATCAGATTCATTTGCTACCCTGAACTTTGTTGAAATATCTCTAAGGGATATTCTCTCCTTGAAAGAACCCTA
>MU223613.1:2742577-2755137 GCA_018584345.1 Thuja plicata | reverse complement strand
TTCAACTGTGTTGTTTTTTGATTCAAACTCATTAACCCGTGATTCATGAGTAGTGGTTCACACGAACCCATCTCTCATGAGAATGAATGGAACACTTAGCACTCATTGGCTCTGGGTGATGCTCACAAAGGTGAAGCACTGGGAATTCCCGAGAGGTCACCCATCCTTGTACGACTCCAACTCAAGGGCACTTAACTACGGAGTTTCCTCCATGGTTAAACCCACTCTGCTTGCATCCTCATTTGCAAAACCTTCACCAAGTGTTGTGCCTTATGAACCATCCATTAGAAAGGCACAACACTTGGTGAAGGTTTTGCAAATGAGGATGCAAGTAGAGTGGGTTTAACCATGGAGGAAACTCTGTAGTTAAGTTCACTCTAGCTGGAGTGGTACTGGGATGGGTGACCTCCCGGGAAGTCCCAGTGCTTCACCTCTGTGAGCATCACCCAGAGCCAATGAGTGTTAAGTGTTCCATTCATTCTCATGAGAGATGGGTTTGTTTAAACCACTACTCATGAATCAAAGGTCAATGAGTTTGACTCAAAAAACTACACAGTTGAATCCAAATAGAATTTTTCAAAAAAAAAAAAAAAAAATTTAAAAAAAATTAACATTGGTCGAAATTTCGACCAATGCTAGTTAATTTCGACTAAACGTTTGGTCGAAATTTCGAGCAATACAATGGTCGCAATTTCGACCATTGGTTTGGTGGAAAGCATGGCATTCTCGTCATTTTTTTAGTGAATTGGTCGAAATTTGCGACCACTCGTTGGTGGAAGTATTCGTCAAAATTTTGACTAATGCAGTCAAAAATAATGGCAATTTTAAGCTTGGGTTATAGTCGAAATTCCGACCTTTGTTTTGGTTGAAATTTCGACCAATTATAAATACGTCAAAACTTCGACAAAAAAAGACCGACGAACGTTTTGGTCGTAAATTTCGACCAATTACTGTCAAAATTTTGACCAATTACCGTCGAAAATTGAGGTCAAATGTACTAGTGACTGCTACAGTTGTTATAGAGTAACAATGGATTGACCTATTTGTAGTAGCAATTGTCTTTTCTGATTCATATCTCTTCCCTGGCTTTAAACTGGATCCTCACTAATCAAATATTCTATTGTAGCTCAGTTTGGATATTCTATCCTTAATCAAAATTCTATCTTATTTTGCCTTCACTCTTCATACCAAAAATCTCACATCTCACACAAATTCAATCCAAACTTGACCTTATATATATATGATAAGCCTTGTCAAGTTGGCTTGAATAACTTTAAATAAACAATAGAACTTAAGTCTGTTGGTTGCATATAACTAATTAAACATAAAGTGTAAAGTGTTGTTAGTCAGCTGACACTAAATGCATAACTCGATTAACACTGTAATCCTTCGATGCTCGACCATTACTGTAATTCCCAATTGAACTCAGTTAGAACTAAACTTCTCTCATTAACTAATAGAGCTCGGTTAATATAAAAAATCACTATATTTGTGTATACATTTGTGTAACATCAATGACAATACACAATTGAATAATTGTCTTCAATAGATCTTTACATTAACATTAATATTATCATTATAATCATACTATTAAGATTGTTATATTAACGTATTATTTTAAATGATGTTAAATAAAGGTCATTATTAACCCATTTTATTACCAAATAACCTTAGTTCCAACTTAACCTTTCTTGAAGCCATTTAGGATCCATTATGCTTTAACAGTCTAAATGGAGTATGTGGTTGAATGTAATCAAACCTAGTCAACTTGGTTAAACTGAACTATTGTGAACCACATCTATTTGTAAAAGCAATTATCAACTTTAGCTATCCTGAGGAGGTTCACCCAATCACTATGGTCATGATTCCTTTTGAACCTGCTCAGGGTTCTTAACATGTAGCTGCAAACTTAAACTAGTAGACGACTATAGACATGTGCACATGCAAACATAGATAAAATTAATCTTTTAGAAAAAAAAATGTTGGTGTTTTTTTGACCAAAATTTGGGCATAACATCTCCCATCCCATTTGGCTTTGGTTAGCTCACTCAGCTTGATCTTCTCAACCTGTCTAATAGCTTCAAGATTATCTCCAATTGGGTAACTAGTTACAATATGTAACACATGCTTTGTGATCTTCACAGGCTTATCTAGCCACATACATTGGTCATGTACTCAGATAAATACCATCCTTATCCACTCGGTCTTGAATACCTTGGGGATATGCAAGTAATGTGTCAAACCTTTTCACTCTAGATGAACATGATCGCTCCTTATTTTTCCATTTTCACATAACTTCTGGTAAGATGAATCAATCTCCACTTCACATATCTCCTCAACCTTACAATGGGTTAAAGTCCGCACATCTTCGATCAATAGAACTCTATCTAGAATGGTCAAAAGTTCTCTCATCATGTCTAGTTCAGATACCGTCGCAAAAGGTAGCTTGTACTTAGAATTCACAGACTCAACATTCTCAACCACAACTAGGTTTTGAGCTATCGGGGCCATAGCCTCTTGTCAAATACCAAAAAATTTGAACTAGTGATACGCCTAAGACTAGGTTGCACAAACACACCTAGGGAAACACCATAAATAACTTGAATAGATTCAAATATGGTTATAGTGGTATAAGATTACCTTCACAATCACTTGTATCCACTTGAGGACTCAGTTCTCCAACTCTTCTCATCCTTCTCTAGAAAATGTTAAGTGACAATTATAGACAATGCAGTCTATATATGGATTTTTCTAGGTTTAGGGTCTCCAATGGTAGATTAAAGTAGTAATTAATGCTCAACTAACTTACTTTATCGAATACCTAACTTTCATTTCCTTTTACCGACTAAATTTGAAACATAAACTCAACAGTATGAATTCAAATGCATCTAAGTATACTCATATCGATCTTTGCACATATACTAGAAACCGATGAAGATTTGAATTTAACTTACAGTTCCTACTCATACCTTTTACTAGATTAGGTAGATTTAGTTGCACCTGATCTAGAGGAAGAGGTGCCTTCAACTATTTTGAATGATGTTCCATAATCCATGGTCCTTCTTTTCCATGTCTTATTGATTTGATCTCTCATTTCTTCTACATTCACTTAAGGTTTCTTAGTTGTTTCTTCCTTGGTAGGAGCTTTTCCTTGGTACCTACAGTTTTTGGCAAGGTGAGGTCTAGCTTGTGACAATAGAAGAATGCCATGCTAGGGTTTTTCAAAGATCTTCTATTGTTACTGCTATGTAACAACATGCAATTTTCAGAAATGTGTCGATATCTTTCATAAACTAAATAAGATATCCTTGTGTTATATTCCCATGGTATGGATGCACCCTATTGATTGTTTGGAATATTCTGTTAGTTCAGTACCCATTTGTCATTTCTCTTTTGTGATCTGCATTCTTTCATATGTGTGATTGTACTTGTTGCAATTTTCTTAGTAACCATCAAAATTTGGCTTTCTTGTGTTATTCTCATCCTTTGATTTGCATTCATGTGCTTGGTGCCCATACGTGTTACAGTTATAATAATGTCCATCAACCTAGGGTGAGCTCGGTGAATTACCTCTTTTGCTTCTACATACGTTTGCAATATGTCTAGGCTTTCCATGATAATGGAAACTAGGTTTGTTTAACTTTGGTGGGGTAGAAGTTCCTTGACTATTAGCTTGATTAGATAACTCTCCTTTCTCATTAGTGCTCTTACTATTGAATCCTAGTCCATCCTTGTCTGTTGGTTGTCTTTGACCTTTTATCTGTGCATCCAATGATCTCAGTGTTTTTTCATTTCTCCTTAGTATCTCACTTGGTTCTCTTTCAGATTTTAGTTCTCTGGTCAATTTATCAGCCTCACACATCAGTGCTTGATTCTCAAATATTTTTATGGATGACTCTATATTAGCACTCATTAGTTGATTGGTCATACTATAGTGTACTCACATGGTGCAGGAACACATAGGGTTTCAAAGCCCTTCTATTGTTTTTTTGTGTTCTCTCCTATTTGCTTTGTCAAATTAGGAATGTTTAGAAATATTTCAGAGTGATTTAGGGTTTATTGAGTTTGGTTTTGTAAGAGTTTTTGTTCATTCACTCTTTGTAATGTCCTAAAGGACAAATTGGGTCAAAATGTAGAATGAACATCCTAGATGATTAGGAAGGTGTTTTTGAAGTTTTTTTTGTGTCTTTTAGGTTATTTTTAGGATTTTGAAAATCCAACCAAGGGAATGAAAACATGGAAAAGTCAAATTGCAAGAAAATATGAAAAGTTGCTCAAAACAACATTTTTGCAATTTTGTAACCTTAAAAAGTTGCTCGATAACTTTTCACAAAAGTTTCTTTTGTCCAAAAGTTTGAAATAGGTCGGTTGGAGTAGTTGATTTGAGTAGGGGAGGACTATTTAAGAAATTCTATGAAAACATTTTGAGGTTGGATGACATTTTTATTGCATTTTCATTAATTGTAAAGTTGCAGACTAAGAATGTAACTATTTTTAAGCATTTGGATTGAATAGACCTGAATATGGATTAGATTGGTTGAATTTACATTGTAATTAGCTCCTTATTATTTTCTAATAACTGTGTGTGGAGAGAGTTTGTTAAATAATTTCCATTTTGTAGATTCTTGTAAAATTTCTTTAAAGTTGTAGTTCTCTAGTCCAATTCCGGACTGTAAATAGAAAATGGCTCATCAAGTTTCTTAGATCCATGGTAAGAGAAATGGACCTATATTGAATGATAGAGTATTCAATTTACATATGTTTCCTTTTAGTTTTATGAGTAGAAGTGTTGGGGTTGATTTTTGAGCTCTTGCCCTAGGCAAGCTTTCCTATAGCCCGATAGGGAAATAGAGTCTCAGTAAGTCATATCTTGCAGTATTGGATTGGTAGAAGAAATACAGTGGTTGGAAGGTGATAAAGGAGAGGTGATACAACCCTCTATGCAATGGTATCAACTAAAGAGATGATTTCATAAGTTCATGAAGATAAATGCAGAGTAAATACCCACTAGCCCTATTTTCAAGGACAATGTCCACAAAGACTTTCAAGGGTAGTAAGGAGGACTTGAAGAAAATCCACCTTGAAAATATTTAATTTTTTAAAAATTGAAAAAGGGTATTTGGATCCTATGATACATTTGGGGGTTATTTGGAGAATTTTTAAGCAAATCCAAAATTTGAGCCTGAATAGGGCTACAAGCAGTTTCCAGGCCTAACCAAGATTGTAGGAGTTTGAGATGTGAAAGGATGATTGATGGTTTAAAACATTAAATAATGTCCTAAAATGACCTAAGGAGGTGAAAATTCAACCTTGCAAAGTATTTTGTGTGATTTGGTTTAGTTTGATAGAATTTACTCTTGTAGATTCAATGAGCACTAGAGGAACTTGTTGATAGGGTGGATCTTGATTGGAAGGGTGAATTTCTTGGTGACTTACCTTCAAGTTTAGAATTTGTGAGATCCCTAATAGGTCTAGGAAAGAGACCTTAGATAAGATTAAAGCTGACTCTAGAGTGATAAGAACCACTCCTATCATATTGGTATCAAAGCCTAAAGATTGGGCTTGTGAAGTTTGGATGTTATCTTTGCCAGAATCAGTAGATTCATCCAAAATGGTGACTAATTCTAAGTTAGAAAAGGATGTAGAATAAAAGAGGGAGGAGAATAGACTCCTAAGAGAATATTTATTAGAGATGGAAACTAAGTTAGAGGAAGTGCAACTTGGAACTGCAATAGTCAGTGAATTAGTAAGAGAGAATGAAGGGAAAGGTAAATTGGTGGTAGAAGAAGATACAATACCAGAGCCTGACCCTATACTCCAAGAAAAGACATTCTTGAAGGATCTAAAATCTATGAGTGGAAAGTCACTGGAAGGTGTGCCTCTATTTAGTGGCAAGCTAGAACTAGAAGTGGTCATGGAATGGATAGGACTTGAAAATCAATTTGAATGTGATAGTGTGATAGAGGCTCAAAAGGTAAGAGTAGTCAAAACAAGATTAAGAGGGTCTACCCTGACTTGGTGGAAGTTTGTTCAAGATGAAAGAATCAAATAATGAAAGAATCCTATAACTAGTTGGAAAGGCATGGTGGCCAAGGTTAGAGAGACCTATCTACCTGATGATTATGAGGTGCAATTACAGAAGAAGAGGCAAAACTTGAGACAGAATGACCTTGAAGTAAGTATCTACATAGAAGAGTTCCACAAGTTGTGTTTAAGATCACATGTAATGGAGGAGGAGAGCCTAAAAGTGGCTAGATATTTTAATGGTTTAAGGTGGAATATCCAAGAGGAAATTAGCCTCTTGAGTCCAAATATTGTACACCAAATTTATCAGTTAGCTCTCAAGGTAGAAGAAAAGCTTAAGAAGAAACATGATTCAAGTAGTACGGGTAGAGGTAGAGGTAGAGGCAGAGAAAGAGACTGCAAAGGCCAAAGAGGAGGCTTTGGAGGAAGAATCTTTGAAGCAAGAAATTAGATTGAGTCCAAGCTCACTAAGAACCATGGAGAATCAAACAATCCAAGAGGTGTTTATAATAGAGGAAGAGGATCCAATAACAATGCAAGAGGAAGATATAATAGCCAAGGAAGAGGATCCTATATATCCTCTATGAAGTGCTACAATTTCCACCAGTATGGGCATCCTATTTATAGGTGTCCTGAGAAGAGTTCAACATCATAAGGAGGAGAGAAAATGGCAAGTTATGTGCAAGAGGAGTCTTCTAGTAGCAAGACAATAGAGGTGGCATTGGATTTATAGAAAGGAGAGAATTTCATGATCAGAAGAATGCTCATCAAGGACCCCATCAAAGAAGAACCAAGTCAAAGAAGATCTTTGTTCAAATTCAAATGTAATATTCTAGGTAAGGTTTGCAAATTTATCATAGATTTTGATTCTACTGATAATATTATTTCTTTGGAAGCTATTGAAAAGCTTAAGTTGAAAAAAATTCCTCACAGTAACCCCTACAGAGTTACTTGGCTGAATAAAGATAAACATGTGTTGGTTAATGAGAAAATTTGGGTGGAGTTCACCATAGGGGGTATAAAGACAGAGTTTTGTGTGATGTCCTACCCATGGATGCTTTTCATCTACTGTTGGGTATACCTTGTTAGTTTGACAGAGCTTCTATGCATGATGGAGCCAAGAACTCTTATTCCTTTAGGAAAGATGGGGTGACATTCAAAATACAGCCAATCTTGGAAGAAGGAGAAGTGAAGAAAGGGGGTCATAATATACTTTTGGTTGGAGAAAAATAATTTTTGAAGACAATAGAATAAGAAGAAGGAGTGGGCTTTGCCTTAGTATTGAATCCTAAGGATAAAAAGGTGAGTAAGAAAGAGGAAATACCTAGTCAGATCCAAGAATTGTTACACCAATACCAAGATATAGTCAGTGATGGTCAACCAAATACCCTACCACATGATATATATCTATTAGTCATAAAATTGACTTTATCCTAGGAGCCTCACTCCCAAACAAAGATGACCCCACAACAGAATGCAAAAATTACTAAACAATCCAAGAATTACTTGACCAAGGATTGATTAGAAAGAGCATAAGCCCATGTGTTGTTCCCATTTTTCTAGCCCCAAAGAAAGGTGGCGCTTGGAGATTATGTAAAGACTCTAGGGATATAAATAGGATTACCATAATTTTTAGGTTCCCAATCCCTTGGATAAAAGATTTAGTTAATTGTCTAAGAGGAGCCAAGTATTTCTCTAAAATAGACCTTAAGAGTGGATACCATCATATAATAATAAAATGGGGAGGATGAGTGGAAGATAACTCTCAAGAACATAGAAGGTATCTATGAGTGGTTTGTTATGCCCTTTTGGTCTGTCTAATGTCCCAAGAACTTTTATGAGGCTAATGAATGAAGTGTTGAAAGACTTCATAGGAAAATGGGTTGTGGTGTACCAAGATTATATTCTAGTGTTCACTAAAACAAAGGAGGATCACCTTAAGTATTTGCAGATGGTCATGCAAAGATTACATGAAGAGAAGTTGACAATCAACTTGGAAAAGAGTGACTTCTTAAAGAAAGACCTGGTATACCTAGGCTTTGTTATCTATGAAGGAAATTTGAAGATGGAAACAAGAAAGGTGGGGGCAATCTTGAATTTTCCTATACCTAATTCTGCTACAGAGGTAAGGAGCTTTTGTGGATTGGCACAATTCTATAGGAAGTTTATCAGATAATTCATTGAAATATGTGAAACCATTTTGGATACCGTAAAAGGAGGAATAAATACTAAATTCCCATTGAATGAGAATCATGAATAAAAGGGTAGCCACCCAAACAATCTTCATAGTTCCTAGTTTTGAGAAGTTGTTTACTATAGAATGTGAAGCCATTCATACTACAATAGGATTAGTCCTATGTCAAGAGGGAAAGCCAGTGGAATTTCATAGTGAAAAAATCAGTGATGAAAAGAAGAAATACTCTTCATAAGATTTGGAGTTATATGCATTTGTGCAAGAACTAAGGAAGTGGAGGAATTATCTCCTTCCTAAATAATTCATGGTCTACACTGATAACCATGCTTTAAGGTTCCTTAATTCATAGGATAAGTTAAGTCATAAACATATGAAGTGGGTGGAGTACATCTAAGCCTACACCTTCACCATGAAGCACAAGAAGGGACTCCAAAATAAGGTGGCAGATGCATTGAGCGGGAGATTTCTCACAATTCAAGAAATTCAATTGTGGATCATTGTCATAAAAAGTGTTAATGAATTGTATCCAGAAGATGAGGACTTCTTAGCAGCTTGCAAGGTGTGTAAAGATTTTCAAAATTACTTCCATGGCGATTAATCTAATTTCACTCTTCAAGAAGGTATTTTTTCTAGAGGGGGGAAACTCGGTGTGCCTAGAGGTTTAATGAGGGAGAACCTAGTGAAAAAAACATAATGGTTCACTAAGTGGATATTTTGGGGTTCATAAGACCTTAGAGTTGGTTAAAAGATACTACTATTAGCCAAGGGTGAATAGGGATATATAAAAGTATGTAGAGTATTGGATTGTCTATAAAAAGGATAAGGGGACTTCATCTGATGCTGATTTGTATCAACCCCTTAAAATCCCAAATATACCCTGGGAGTGTCTTCATATGGAATTTGTAGTTGGTATTCCCAAGCCAAAACAAGGACTGGACAATATCTTTGTGATTGTGGATAATTTCAGTAAGACGGATCACTATGTTGCATGTAAGACCACCCATGATGCATGCTACATAGAAAGTCTCTTCTTTAGTGAAGCAGTAAGAATCCATGGATTACCCCTAAGCATTGTATCACACAGGGACTCTAAGTTTATGAGTCATTTCTGGAAGACTTTAAGGAAAATTCTTGGTGTAAATATTTCTTTTAGTTATACATATTATCCAAAAATAGATAGGTAGACAAAGGTGGTTAACATGAGCTTTGGAAACCTTCTAAGGTGCCTCACAAAAGAATTTGGACAATCATGGGATCAGTTACTTTCTCAAGAAGATTTTTCTTACAATGACACCATCAATAGACCCACTGGTAAAAGCCCCTTTGAAATAGTTTATGGGATTCATTCCAGGAGTATATGTGAACTCAGAGACCTTGGAAGTAGTGCAGAGAAGAGTGACTATGCTGAGGAATTTTCTCAGTCCGTGAAGGAGTTCCATGATATAGTGAAGCAAGCATTAGTGGATAGTACAACACACACCAAACAAAAGGTAGATAAAAAGAAAAGGGATGTTCAATTCCAAGTTGGAGATCTCTTCATGGTGCACCTAAGAAAATAAAGACTACAAAAAGGTGTTCCAAGTAAGCTTCAGATGAGGAAAATAGGTCCTTGTGCCATTTTAGCAAAATATGGACCTAATGCTTACAAAGTTGACCTTCTTGCAAACATGGGACTATCTCTAGTCTGTAATGTTGCAGATCTAGTGTCCTACAAAGGACCAATTCTAGAAGGAGAGAAAATTCATTCCAAATAACTAAAGACAATGAAACTTCCAGTCACACCAAAGCCCAAAGTAGAGAAGATTTTGAGCTCTAGGGTTGTTAAGAAGACAAGAAACAAGGTATACATGGAGCACCTCATAAAGTGATGAGGAAAATAAAATTCAGAGCCTACATGGGTGGAGGAGACAAAGTTTCAAAAGTTAGGCATAGACCCTAACTTGATTCCATCAAATGGAAGTTGATTTCTTTTGTTTAGGGGAGAATGGTGCAGGAGCACCTAGGATTTGAAAGACCTTCTTTTCTTTTTTTGTGTTCTCTCCTAGTTTCTTAGTTAAAATAGGAAAGTTTAGGAAGATTCTGGAGTGATTTAGGGTTTATTTAGTTTTTTTTGTAAGAGTTTTTGTTCATACACTCTTTGTAATGTCCTAAAGGACAAATTTGGCCAAAACATAGAATGAACATCCTAGATGCTTAGGAAGGTGTTTTTGATGTTTTTTTGTGTGTTAGAGATTGTTTTTTAAGGATTTTGGAAATCCAACCAAGGGAATGAAAACATGGGAAAGTCAAATTGCAAGAAAAGATGAAAATTTGCTCAAAGCAATATTTTTTTGCAATTTTGCAACATTAAAAAGTTGCTCAACAACTTTACACAAAAGTTTCTTTTGTCCAAAATGATGAAATAGGTCAGTTCGAGTAGTTGATTTGAGATGAGGAGGACTATTTAATAACTCCTATTATGACATTTCAAGGTTAGATGACATTTATATTACATTTTCATTAATTGTAAAGTTACAAACTGAGACTACAACTTTTTTTTAGCATTTTGGATTGAAAAGAATTGAACATGGATTAGATTAGTTGAATTTACATTGTAATTAGTTCCTCATGATTGTATAATAACTCTATGTGGAGAGATTTTGTTAAATAATTTCCATTTTGTAGCTTCTTGATAAATTTCTTTAAAGTTGTAGTTCTCTGGTCCAATTTTGGATTGTACATAGAAAATGGCTCCTCGGGGTTCTTAGATCCATGGAAATAAAAATGGACCTAGATTGAATGACAGAGGAGTCACTCTACATATGTTTCCTTTTTTTTTTAGAAGTAGAAGTGTTGGGGTTAATTTTTGATATCTTTCCCTAGGCGATCTTGGTTATAGCTCGGCTAGGGAAATAGAGTGACAATAAGTCATATCTTGAAAGGTCAGATTGGTAGAAGAAATCCAGCGGTTGGAAGATGATACACTAGTACATTTGACCCTAAATTTTGACCTAAATTTCCCACCATGCATTACATTTGTTTTGCTTGGTCAGAAAATGGAAGGAAAACTTTGATTTTTTTAAAATCCATTACTGTGTTGGTCAGAATTATGAAAACCAAGACATTTTGTTGTAATTGCGACAAACATGATCAATATAACTTTTAAAAAAAAGGTTTCATTTCAATTCATTGTGATTATGTAGCGAAGAAGAGTTGAAGGGGGGCACGAATATGGCACATATGCGTTGAAGTGATTGAACCAACACCATCTGTGCGTGATCAAACAGAAGGCAAATTTGTTTCAGACTTACACAAAATTAGGTTGGTATTGATGAACATTTTATAGAATTACATGTGTTCTCACTCTAGTTGTATTGTGTTTATTCGGCATTAAACTATTTGTCAATTTGCAACAATATGGGTTACGAAGTGCTGTTAGTTTTCAATTCGAGTAACCCAATTAGGGTTTCTTTGTTTCATATGAGATGAATAAATTGCATATGGATTTTGTGTGACAAACCTAGAAAATGAATCGTGACAAACCTGGCATCTACAGAGATGTTAATTTGGATTTTGACTCACCTATTATTTGGTTGCAATGAATGTCGATCTTGGTTACTATGAGGCATTTGGTCAAACATTTCACTGTATTACCCATTGACCATTTGATCATTTGTTAGTAGGGATGAGGAATAGCAAATAAATTAACCATTGGAACTTCAAACCAACTTGTTGTTTGTACACAAAACTACCAGGAATAGTCAACAAAAGGACTGAGAAACTACATAGATAATATAATCTTTGCATAGAATGAGCAACAAATTATAACACCATCAAATGACTAAATTTCCTATCAATATTGCACTTTGGTTTTTTTACCAATAGCCTCTTTCCCCGTTGACATAGCTTTTGGATGATTGAATGCCTTATGATTCACCCTTGCCTCACACACCAATGTGGTATTATCCAATAATAGCTCATTCATGTATTTATGTTAAGTAGGTAGAGGATTTCACAAGAAGTTTTTAATTAGCTTTTTTTTTGGTAAGATTTAACCCGTGTGGATTTTAGTCATCTCCAAGATGACCAAATGACATTAATGAGACATCATGCTAATGACAATTTCCCTCATATATATATTGGTAATAATTACAAGGCAAGGAGACCTACTTAGCACACAAGCACCTTTAAGCATTTGTTTGTAGGGGGAAATAGTTTTTAAGTCAAGCTCCTTGCCCCATATTTCAAGAGCGGGGGTTCACAAGAACCCAGGTTTCATAAGCACAAAATGTCCACCACTCATTGCATCTAGGTGATGCTCTCCCATGGAAAGCCTGCTTTAGTCAAAGGAATGCAAGGATGG
>MU223613.1:2701988-2733702 GCA_018584345.1 Thuja plicata | reverse complement strand
AGAGTGTCCTAGGAGGGGCCAGATGAGCTTCCACCTTCACGTGGTTGGCCTTGTTAAGTAGAGAATATTAAAGTATTATCGAAACCAAGTGAAGCTCAAACTAACATACCTTCATTATTTAATCAATACTAAGAGACACATGGAAGATGTGTACATGATTACTGAGGGGGTTTTCATTGATTGACTGCATAGGCAGGGAAGCACGCGTGGCACCATAGGAGCTTTCATATTTGGGGATTTTATCATTCTACCTTTATGAGATCAAAACATTGAGCTTGTGTGTACCATTTTTATATTTACGCTGTGTATTTTTTTTATTTGGATCATTCTATAATTTTATTTTATTTTTAACCAAGAATTAGTATTGATCACTTTTTCAACATTGTAATATCAGTAGGCTCAACGAGAATGCTATGTGATCGACGTCAATTTTGATGAACTTTGGTCGCAAAAGAGAAACACTGTGTTTGATGTTTCGACGAGACTGCTATGCATTCGACATCAATTTTGACCAACTGTGGTCACAATTTCGGTGAACATTGGTCACTTAGGTAGAAGGTTTGATCTGCAATTCTTCCAGCTTCAAGTGATTTTTTAGATGAAGATTCGGTCAATAATTCAACCACCTAGCAGGTCGATATGTCGACGAGTGCTTTTCCAGTCGAATAAGCACCGCAAAAAGTTTGACGATAGTTTTTGTCATCGGTTTGACCAATGGGTCTCAAAAATTTGACTAATCCTAGTCGAAAAATAGGGTAAAATTTACTAGTGATAAATGAGAGGTGATACAAAACTGTATACAATGGTAGCAACTGAAGAGGTGATTTCATAATTTATGAAGACAAATCCCAAGTAGAGACCTATTAGCCCTATTTTTAAGGACAATGTCCCCAAAGATTTTCAGGGGTAGTAAAGAGGACTTGAAGAAACCCCACCCTAAAAATATTTAATTTTTTGAAAAGGGCTATTTGGATCCTATGATAGATTTGGGCGTTATTTAGAGAATTCATAAGAAAATTTATAATTTGTATCTGGACAGGGCTACAAGCAGTTTCTAGGCCTAATCCTAGATTATAGGAGTTTGATATGTGCAAGGATGATTGATAGTTTAAAACCTTCAAGATTTTCCTAAAATGACATAAGGAGGTGAGAATTCAACCCTAAAAATTATTGTGACTGAGCTGGCTTAGTTTGATAGAATCTACTCTTGTAGATTCAATGAGCACTAAAGGAACTTGTTGATAGGGTGGATCTTGATTGGAAGGGTGAAGTTCTTTCTGACTTAATTTCAAGTTTAGGGCTTTTGATATCCCTAATAATTCTAGTAAAGAGACCTTAGATAAGAGTTAATCAGACTATAGAGTGACAAGAACCACTCCTATCATCGTATCATCCTCTTGATTTCATTGTCTTTCTCAGCTATTCTTGTTTTAAAATGTCTTTTGTCTTCTTTGGCTATTCTCAGTGCATTTTCAACTGCTCCCTTAGAGTCAAGTATCTAACTCATTCTCAATCCTTGTGTTTCTTGATCTATCTCTTCCAAGTTTAGTTACTCGGTGAGTTTCTTTTTCATTTCCATGAGTTCTTCAATGGTAGAATCAACTTCACCATTCAAACTACCTTCACATGTTGTTTCAAGAGTATCAACATTCTCTTGTGTGGATTCTAGTTCACTGCATAAATGCTTCCTCATTTTTAAGGACTTTTCTAACTTTAATTTCAGTTCTTCAATGAATTTTTGTGCACTCTCCAACTCAAACTCAAGACTATAAATCTTCTTATATTGCTTGTAACTTTCCATGGTCATGATCTTTACTCTTCAGTATTTAAACCTTTATCTCAAGAGACTAGCTCTGAAACCAATTTTGGATTAATCTTGTGGAATGGTAAGTACTGAGAGGGGAGAGGTGAATCAGTAATTTAAAACTTTTAACCACTATTCATTCATTTTCACTGAATTGAATATCATTCATAAAAACATTGAAAAACATAAAACATAAATTAGAAAACCATAACACCATGATGTTTGGTCACATAGAAATCCTTGGTTAGAGGAAAAAACTACGGTGAGGATGGCACCCACAATCCTTCACTTCCATAGATTAAAGGTTTCTCAGTTAGATCTATAATGTTATCTACTTCTAGTAGCTTAACCTATTAGGAGTATTATACTCGGTTAAGAATAAAAAAGGACTTATTTAGTCTACCTAGTTAAAGGATTTTACAATCTCTCATCTAAGAGATGTACCCGGTTAGATGATTTACAAAATAAGACATGTTAGGGCCTACCCACTGAATGAGATTTCTAATCTCCTAACTATTACAAAAACTTATTACAAAAATGTCTGCAAGTATGCATCAATCATAATGTTGTTCAGACTCTTTATGCTCTACAAGTGCATTACCTCTTTCTTCACTTAGTAGCTTAACTTTTCTGCACCCTATAGCTTCTTCATTCTATCTATAGCTCTGTCACTCCAACTTGTTCTCTCTATTTGCAGTATTTTCCCTCTTCTATATGTAATATTCATCATCCTCTATCATCTTCATATTTTTTCATTTTATATGATCTTAATGCAGTTTACCTAATTGTATCCTTCTCCTTCTGTGGTGGAGGTGAGGCGGTGCAAGGTTTCTTTCATTCCCAATGCATTTATTATTCTTGAATATCATTGGTTGAATAGCCTTGTGCTCACGTGCAATCATGTTGGTGCAATCCCAATGTTCAACCTAACTTCTCTCTTGAATACCCTGAAATTTTTCTCGCTTGGTGTCTAAGTTCAGTGTAATCAAATTTGAATTTTTATGTCAGCTCTGGTGTGTTTGGTAATCTTCTTTGATCTTTCTCGGTGACATAATAATCTTCTTGGTGACTAACTCTACTCTATGTCTTGGTGACTAACTCTTCTCTGTCTCTGTGACTAACTCTGCTCTATATCTCACTGGGTAACTCTTCTTGGTGTTAGTTCTCTTCTTAACTCAGTAACATGCTACTACTTGGTGCTCGGTGCCATTGATACTTTTCTTTACCAACTATCTACCTTAGTGTATTGTCCTTCTTTACTGATTTTTTTTATTGACTATTATGACTTTGACAAAAATAATGACAATAGACTAACTCATAGGAGTATCATTAAGGACATTTGAAAATATTATTGAAAGAGCCATTGTGAGAAATCTATTTGATGCATACCAAGACATTGGTTTGAAATCACGTACTAAAGATGCTAATGTTACTTTACATGTCCTCACATCAACCATAATGGGAACAGAAATTAAAAAATCTTGTTTAATAAGAAAAACAAGAATGTCGTTAAGGATAAGTAGAACAACATTAGACAATGCCTTAGAGAGGCAAGAAAAAATTGATGACTCTAACCATAATTATCTTTTGGAATTCTCGGGTAGACTCCTATGCAAGGACAAGGTTGTTGTTGATTTAATAAGAACATTAATTAATTTTTTTAGCATGAAAAAATAATATTTTTTCCCAACCAAAGAGTTGTTATTAGAAGGAAAATTGGATGTAGAAATTGTGAGCCACATCCAAAACACTATTTAGATATGACTCAATCACAATTTTATGAAAGGTTTTTTCAAAGCTTTCCTTAGATAAAAATTAGTCAAAGCATTTTTGATATGATAAAACTATTTTATGTTAACATTAATCATGCACATACTACATGTTGTTATAGGGTCCATGTTGAATTTTTCATACATTATGATATTTATTGCCATGTATGTTGTACTTTGCACACTAACGATGTTTTGCAGGATTGTTGTCTACAAGCACCTCTTAAGTCACCAAGAGAATTTATTTCAAGTGTATTATGTAAACGAGATGATGGGTGTTGGGTGAATTTATTTTAAGATCACATGTTTGAAAGATTTTTGTCCTGCATGTGGTGGTTTGTGTGTGTGTGATTTTTGTACCTCTTAAGGACACAACACTTCAATAGATCATTGCATTAGTGAAAACAAAGGATTAGCAAGCATAGCAATCACTAAAATTGATCTATTGCTTCCCATCTAGGAGTATGAAAAATTACATAATAGCCCTCAAATTATGCATATTTCAGTGACATATACAACCTAAGAATGGAAGATTCAAATGAAACTATAAAGCTTGAATATGACCAAAATCACAAGAAGTATGCTTAAGAAATATGCATCTTAAGTTCTAGAAATGAAGATTATAACAATACAAGATATCAAAACTATGATGCAATATAGATCTACATGAAAATTAGTAGCATAACAATGCTTTCAACTCTTCAAAATTAAGAGTGTTATAGGAATGCATTCAAAAATTAAGGGCCATTTGAGCTCAAAATCTATCCTATTTATAGAAGAAATTAGGAAAGAGAGGGGGGACAAGGGTCATTAATGGAGGTGTAAAAACCATTAATGAGGGTTAAGAGACATTAATGCCAAAGGAATTAATGAGGCATGGTGGAAGGCATATGCATTAAATGCAAGCATTTAAGAGGCATGGTGAAGGTGTAAGTCCAAGCTTGAGAAAGTGGACTTAAGGGGAGCCAAGCTTGAGAAAGTTGACTTTCTTAAGTGGGTTGAATTCCTAATCACAGATTTAGGAATGTGACAAGATTAAGGGTAGCTTAGGATGAGGATCAAGGTTTAAGATGGGTGATTAATGAAATAGAGATGGGAGGAGAGAGAATGAGTGGAGGGGGATTAGCTAATCAGGGTTAATTAGCTAATTAAGAAGAATTAGCATGTGAGAAGGGGTCGAAATGAGTTTGAACTCGTGGTTGGGTAGTTGAGATTGGTTAGGTTAGAGGGAATATTAATGAAATGAATTGTTGTAATAACATATTCACTCAATAATAGGGATTTTAATTAATTATTTAAGCTTTTGATTGCTTTGTAATAATTAATTAAGACTATAGCCAAATTGAATCAATTTAGGCTAGGGGATTGATTTTGCAAGTGATGAGGTATAATTAGGATTTCATTAATTCCTTTTAAATTAATTACCTTAGCCAGGTATTGATTTGAATTTATTTGAATTGAGTTATTAGGTTTGATCAGCTAAGGTGATTAATGTAAATTGGTGATTAAATCACTTAGGAATTAAATTTGATTTGAATGAATTATGCCAGCCGATTGAAGAGTTGTCTGGACATAATTGGGGGTATGACCAAACTTAGGGACAATAGAGTCTATGGTTAGAGCAGACCAAATCTAGGTGGTTACATTTTCCCCTCTTTGAATTGATGTGCGAGCAGCGCATTGATTCAAAGAAAGTTTTGAATGTTGACTTTAGGAAGATTGAGAATTTCGCTCATGATCGAACGAAATGTTTGATGAGATCAGTCTCGCACTTGATTGAACTAAACTGATAGTATTGATTTTGAACTTGGTTGTCATCCAAAGATCAATAAAAGATCTTAAAGATACCAATTCTAAACTTGGTTGTCATCCAAAGATTGATAATACTGATTCTGAACTTGGTTGTCGTCCAAAAGTCAGTATGAAGATGCTAGGAGCTTAGTAAGAATCTTTAAAATGAGGAAACACAAAATATCCAGCTTATGAGAACCAAAGCTTTCTATCCAATAGTTCCGACTTAGTTAAGGAAACTTTCATGCCCCTAGTTTGTTTGATAAAGAAGTCATTTTTAATGTTGTTTTGAGCAAGAATTTGATTGATGATAGTGTGATCATGCCCCCTCAGGAATGAAATCAAAGGAAAAAGAAAATCCCTCTATTGAAATGATTTATCACTCGCAGCGATCAGGTAGGGGAATGAAATAATGGATTAGAAGAAATGAATAAATGAAGGTGTGTTTAGGGAAAACACACATTTTATCAAATTAATCATGTTTTTTTTTAAAGTGAGTTTGATTTTGTTCCTGATAGATCAGAGATTGTAGGAATCATTGATTATGTAATTAACTTGGATTTTGGATAAATCAAGAATAAAAATGATTTTGAGCTTAAGTCCTTATAATGTTCTCTTTTAAAATGAATCATGCAATCTCTAAATGCATCTATATGCAGACTCTTGATGACTTTCACTGATTTTGAAGATATTGTAACATTTTTATCATCATTGGACACTTTTTGGAATGGATACCACCTAATAGTACAAAAATCACTAATATCCACTGATAATATGAAAGTGTGAATACTATGTTTATTTGGATGTAATGTTAAAAATAGATTTAGGCATCAAGGCATAGAAGCCAGGATGAAAAGTTAGCCACTTTGCTTTTACTATATCAGAATCTTTATAAGGTAAGATATTGGACCTGCAATGATCTTGAAAATTCATATCCTTGGGTACATTATGTTTCGCATACCTTCGTGAGAATCTAAGTTTTTAGAAAACAGACAAGGAAATGGTTTCAACCTCACCGTAGTTTACACATAGCAAAGATCAAGATATATGCGGCTATCCACTCATGTTGGCAACTCTTACCATAAACATCCAGGTTAGGTTAAATTTATAGGGTCATTTGGAACAATCACCATACGTAGAAAACTAAGAAAATGTTATCCCCCCGTCCTTGCAACTCTTTGTCTTTGCACAAACGTCATGGAGTAACTCAAAAGACATAACAACTATCAATTGTGAATCAATCAAATAAAATTCATAACTCCTTAGATGCCCCTAGTTAAAACATCAATGGAACATAAAAGAATTATAATCAAACCAAGATCAAACTGTGTGCTTATGTAGTAAAAAATACTATTGATTCATTTTTCAAGCGCAGTAGAGATTAATCAATCAAAATGTGGAATTTAAGCAATATGTGTTCCATGTCTGGTGATAATCTTGTAATGTAGTGCTTAGGAACACCGTTCATGTTAGTGTAATGTTTGTGCCAGATAGGTTGTTTGCAAAGATACACCCTTGTTTTATGAAAGTGACAGGTGAGTGCAAATATCGAGGAGTAATTGTGTCACAAGAAAAACCATCCTATGACAACATAGCAGATGAAACTTAACATGCTAGCAGAGATGCTCCCAGTGTGAAATGACTTGATCCTAAGATAGAAAGGCAGACAAATCCCAAGCAAGGATAGGATATTTGTAAGGAAACAAAGTCAATTTTTAGCACAGGTGTAATCATGAAGGTCTAGTGTCAGCAATGTATTGATAGATAGAGCGCAAAATACAAGTGACGCCTGATTGCGAGGTTTTCACCACTTGGCAAAACTTATTTATTCTTTTTGCTACCAGGATGCTTGTTTTACCAGGTTGTCATCAAGGCACTTTTCACTTTTTTCAATTTTTTTTTTATTTAATATTTTTGTAGTATCAAGTCATCTGTTTGCTAGGTTTTCACCAAGGATACCTTTCTTCAGGACATTTTCCATTGTTTTTGGATTTTTTTAGGATTAATTTTTTGATGTTTTTGGTATTTTCTGAGTTTTCCACTATACAGGCTCTGCTAGCCGAACCTCAAGCGTAGAACCTCTTCAAATGTAGAGTATTGATAGGATCTGGAAGAACATCTCCCTCAGGTGTAGCTAGTTGATAAGCTCCAGTCCCAAAAGTAGTAGTGATAACATAAGGTCTCAACTAATTAGGTTCAAACTTCCCTTTTTGTTCTTTGTTAGTCTAGTTTTTAGGATTCTTCTTTAGAACGAGATCCCCCACTTGAAACTGTCATGGTTTAACCTTTTTATTGTACCCTTTGGACATCTGTTCTTTGTACACTTTTAGGTGATCAAACGCCTGTTTCCTGTGCTCATCAAGTAAATCTAGTGCATTCACCCTATCAATGTGGTATTGCTCATCAATAACAAGACCTTGTAAAGATACACGCAAATATGGGATTTCAACCTCAATAGGTAGTACTGCTTCAGCGTCAAAGACCAAGGCAAATGGTGTGGCTCCTATTCATGTTTTGATGCTTGTTTAGGCCCAAAGTGTCATATTTAGTTGTAAATGCCAGACTTACTCATAGTTCTGTGTAGGATCTTGAGAATATTCTTGTTAGATGCCTCAGCCTGTCCATTACCTTGAGGATAATAGATTGAGGAGCAATGTTGAGTGATTGGAACTGTTCGCAAAGGTCAACAATGTCTTGATTTTTAAATTGGTCCCTATTGTCTGTCACAATTGAAGAGGGTATCCCATATCTACAGATAATGTATTTCAATATGAACATAGCCACCTGTTTGCTAGTGGCTTTGATTAGCAGCATGGCTTCGACCCACTTTGTGAAATACTCAGAGGCTATAATGATGAACTTGTGTCCATTTGAAGAATTAGGATATATTTTTCCAACCAAGTCAAAGGCCCATTGCTGAAACAACCAAATCTTTATGAAAGGTATAAGTTCTCTGGCAGGAATATGGATGAGATTTCCATGCATTTGGCATTTATGACATGTTTTTGAAAATTGAATAGCATCTTTTTCCATTGTAGGCCAGTAATAGCCTACTCTGAGCATTTTCTTTGCTATTGAAAAGTCATTTGAATGTGATTCACATACACCTTCGTGGACTTATTTTAATGCGTGATCTGACTCTTCATGTTCTAAACATCTAAGAAGTGTACCATCAAAACCTCATCGATATAATTTATTAGTTATGAGGAAATAACACGATGCTGTCCTAATCAAGGATCTTTTTTCATTCCTAGATAGATCATTGAAAATAGTTTGGTCAGTTAGGTAAGCAATGATTTTAGCATACCGAGATTGGTCAGAGGTGTTTAAAGCACAAATCACTTGGTATTGAAGGGTATCAAAGGCTGGGTAGGATAATTATTCCACCAAGAAATCATAGAAAAATTGATGCTCTTCCAATTGTAACATGGATGCTAGTGTAGCCATAGCATCTGCAACTTTATTCTCTATTCTAGGTATCTGTTGGAACATGACAAAGATGAAGTACTTCTTTAGGTCATCTACCAGTTGCTTGTAGGGCATCAAATTCTCATCTTTTATCTAATAATCTCTATTGACTTGATTGATAATGAGCTGGGAGTCACCATAAATGTGTAACTCTACAATCTTCCATTCCATGGCAAGCTTAAGACCATTTACCAATGCTTCATATTCAGAAATGTTATTTTTGCATGGAAACATCAATTTGTAATACTTTAGTGTTTTGTAGCCTTGAGGATTTATGAATAGAACCCTTGCTCCAGATCCTCATTGCGTGAAGGAACCATCAAAGTACATCTTCCATGGATACTTAGTTAGATGCATAATTATTTCATCAAGAAACTCAATCTTTAAAGGTTCATCATCTTGGAGTGGTGAATCAACTAATTGATCTGCAAGGACTTGTCCTTTAATAGCCCTCATGTCGACATACTCAATGTCAAATTTTCTCAGAATGAGGACCCACTTTGCCAGACGTCCTGTTAATACTATTTTTCTTAGGAGGTACTTCAAAGGATCTATCTTTGCAATGAGCCTTACTGTATGTGACAACATGTAATGCCGCAATTTTTTTGATGCAAAGACAACTGCTAAGCATTCTTTCTCAATAATGTCGTAATTGAGTTCATAGGAGACAGGTGTTCTACTGATGTAGTAGATTTCTCTTTCTTTCTTAGTTTCATCCTCTTGTACGAGAAATACTCCTAGTGATGTGGTTGTAGCTGAAATATACAGGAGTAATGGCTTTCCATGAATGGGTGTCATAAGAATGGGAGGAGTAGCCAGGTACTCTTTTAATTCTCTGAAGTTGGATTCACAATGTTCATCCCATTTGAAGGTGGCACCCTTATGTAGAAATTTGGTAAAGGGTTGTGCTCTATCCGCAAGTTGTGACATGAACCTCCTGATTGATTGAAGTCTCCCTTGTAATGTTCTCATTTGACTAATATTGCATGGAGGAGTCATCTCTAGTATAGCTTTGACTTTTCTAGGGTCTACTTCAATTCTTTTTGCTGAGATAATAAATCCTAGGAGCTTTCCTGATTGGACCCCAAAGGCACATTTCTTGGGATTGAGCCTGAGTTGAAATTGATCCATATGATCCAATATCTTCCTCAATTCTTCAATATGAGTATTTATTTCTTTTGATTTATCTAGGGTATCATCTATGTAGTCCTCCATGTTTTAATGCATCATGTCATGGAATATAGTGGGCATTTCTCTTTGGTATGTAGCGCCTGCATTCTTTAACCCAAATGGCATAACGTTCCAACAAAAGGTTCCCCATGCACATGTAAATGCAGTCTTCTCTTGATCTTTAGTAGAAATTGTAATCTAGTTGTAGCTTGAGAAACCATCCATTAATGAATACATTTGGTAGCCTGATGTGAGGTATATAGTCATATCAATTTTAGGTAGTGGAAAATCATCCTTAGGACATGCCTTGTTTAAGTCTCTGAAGTCTATACATATCATGATAGATTTATCTGATTTAGATACTAGGACCACATTAGAAATCCATCCTACGTAAGCAATGACTCTAATGAATCCATCTTTCAATAATTTTTCTAGCTCTGCTTTTACTATTAATGCAACATGAGGATGCATCTTTCTTAGTTTTTTTTTCATGGGTTTGATCCTGGGAGCTATAGATAAGTGGTGCATTATCAATTCAAGATCTAGTCCAGGCATATCTATGTAAGAAAATGCAAAGTTGATATTTTTCTCTTTCAGGAACTCTGTAAATTGTGTCTTCTCTTCATCTGACAAAGATTGTGCTAGGTGTACTATTTGAGGATCTTCAGTTGTGCCCAGTTTAACTGGTTGCGTTGGTTCTATCAGAATTGAAGACCTTTCTTGAAATTTCTTGGGGAGGATATCAAGAATCTCATCCTTTGGTGCCTTTGAGAAGTTTTCACCATTAGATTTGAATTGAGTTGATTTGTTTGATCGTCTAAGGTGATTAATGTAAATTAGTGATTAAATCACTTATGAATTAAATTTGATTTGAATGAATTATGCCAGTCAATTGAAGAGTTGTCTGGACATAATTGGGGGTATGATCACACTTAGGGAAAATAGGGTCTATGGTCAGAGCAGACCAAATAGGTGGTTACAGTTTGCAACAGTTGCATAGATGCATTCATCTAGATATCACACATAAAACTGGTAAGA
This sequence comes from Thuja plicata, assembly GCA_018584345.1. Classification (NCBI taxonomy): domain Eukaryota; kingdom Viridiplantae; phylum Streptophyta; class Pinopsida; order Cupressales; family Cupressaceae; genus Thuja; species Thuja plicata. Next base: position 2,722,662 of record MU223613.1, on the reverse strand, counting down.
AAATAGTTTCTATTGGAAAATCAAATTCGTTAATATATGGTGTTAAAGATGGAAAAGAATTAAAGAGGTGTGAGTTAGCGAAAAGGGATATATGCGTAGCTGATTTTATAAACATTTTTCAATAGAAACTAATTTATGAGTACATAAGTCATACACATAGAGTAAGTTGGTTAGATTAGAGTAAGGTAGTTAGATGAGAAGTTCAAGTTGTGTAAGGATACTTTTCCCCACTGTACTATTGTCTCTATCATTGATTTTTTTGATAATTATACACTAAAACTTAAAAATGAAGTGCAAGCTATGTATTACCACTATACACAAGTTACATTTTTTGTACACATAGGATTCATGTATACACATGATAGCACAAATTAGGATAGAAAGGTTATAAGGGATTATCCCTTCTATATCAATGACGATCATACTCATTCATCAAAGTTTGTGCAAGGATGCTTTACATTTTTCTATGAAAGTTTAAGGGAAAGAGATATAAGATACAAACAACACATAATATGGCCGGAAAATTGCGCTTCACAATTGAACAATACAAGGATGTTCTACTGGTTGGCTAGGATGCATGTGACAAGTGGTGTGCAACATTTTTTGAATTTCACTGAGGCAGGGCATGGAAAGGGAGAGCATGATGTTGTCGGAGCATGTGTAAAAAGAGCTCTTGCCAAAGAGGAATTTAAGTATGAAGGTGGTGCACTTTTAATAGATGCAGAAACAATTGTGCAATGGTGTAGCTCTACAATTGGACCAAGTAATGTGGGTAAGTCATTGGTTTCTAGATACTTTTGGTTGATACATGAATCTAACATTGATAGCTATCTAGATTGTTGTACACTTATAGGATCAAGTGGCATGCATTCATTTAGAAGTTCAAATGCAGCATCACTAGCTATTTATACTAGACATATTGCATGTTATTTCTCTTCGTGTATGGATTTTATGTGGGATGAATGTGAATCAAAAGAGTGGGTGGATAAATGGTCTTCTTGACCTTTGTAACCCCTTGATACATATCAACTTCCTAGAGAACTACAATTGAACTAGATTGAAGCATTAGTGGATTTTGACCATGTATCTAACCTAGTTGAACCAGGTAATTTTTCAATTTATTACTTACGTAAAATCAATTTTCAACCCATTTCATTACTGTTTACGTTGATTTTGGTATTAACTAATCCTTATATAAAATGAAAGTCATGTATATGTAGTTATTGCAGATGAGAACAATGAAAAGGGGATAGATTAATTTTTGTGTCATTGTATTGAGGCCAAAAATAAATTGACAACTACAGTCATTGATGTAGAGGGTATTGAGTACCCAATAGGATCTATTATTTTGACATGGACATGGATTAGAAGGTAGCATTGTTGTGTCATTGTATTGAGACCTCTTAAACTCATCTTATTACACTTTACATTGATATCGGTATTAACTTTTCCTTCTATAAAATGAAGGTACCCTATCAAAAATTTCAATTCCTAGTTGTTTGAGGATTTTGAGACACATAGACATATTCTCCATTACTCTAACCTTGTTGTTGTAAAATATATTCAATTGATTAAGTATCATGGTAGACCTCTTAAAAATAATTTGTGGAAAGTTTGTGAATCTCACCACGAGGCAATACTTGACACATTAAGGGTTCGAAATGATCCATAAGGCTCACTTGATTAATTTTGGGCCATCTAGAAGAATGATTCTACAAAATGGTAGAATAATTTTGAGAATTCTGTATATATTTTTGAGAAACATTGTAACTTCATTTTTTTGCACATATAAATTTCCATTAGGCACTCTATGTGCATATTTGGATGTCAAATTTTGTATATAAAATTGTTAATGAGTTATAATATGCATATTTAGATGTGAAATTATTTTATATATAAATGGTAATGAGTTGTCATGTGCATATTAGATGCCAAATTTTTTATATAAAATTGGCCATGAGGCTGATTTGCAAATATTGAGATGTCAAATTCTGTATATCCTAATGTCTACCATTTGATTATAAATACATATTGAATTTTGTATCGTTACATAAATGAATTTTGTATCGTACCATTCATGATGTAATAAAGTGCAAAAGTGAAAAGCGCAAAAAAAAATTATTCATGCCTCCATGTGGTAATTATGAATCTTTGAAGTCGTATTTCATGTCAATGCTCAAAGTAAGGTCTTCAAATGATTTTTAATGTTAAACCTCACAATCACTAAATCAGGTGCAAATCTTCTCAACAAGTAGTAACATATTGTAAATGGGATCATACAAATGCTTTAATAAACCCATATATCCTTTAATCAAGAAATATTTGGTTCATTAACCTGATTATGTATCCTACTTGGAACTTAAAAGGTTTCCATGCAACAAGGACTAGTTCATGCTTGAATTCATGATCACAACTACAGACTCAATGGGAAACTTTACTTTTGACTTTTTGGAACAAAAGGGAACATTTAAAACTATGCCTTAACTTGCAGCCTTATACTTCAATATAATGACACGATTTCATAGGCACACCAAGTAAATTTATTTGAAACAACTAGAAATGGTCCTTTGGACCTTATTATGAGTACAAGTACAATCAGGTGGCACCTTTTGGGTTAACTTATCACCACAGCCAAATTTTAGTATTTCTAACTAGAAAATAATTTTAGTCAAACATATGGTCTAGCTAGATTTATTCTAGCTAAGATAGATAAGTTCTTTAACGTTTACAATTGTAAATGTCTGTTAAATGCATGTTTTATACCACTTTGTGTCTAATTACAATAGAAAAAAATTATTTCAGAAAATTGACGTTTCAATAACTCCTAATATTTTTAATGATATTTTTAAAAAAATAAAAATACCCTTTTGTGGATATCAGAGTCAAGAATATCCCCACATATATTTTATAGTGTTTTGATTAGATGTAGTCTATTGTAATTAAAAAATATTGCAAGTAGGTATTTTGACAGTCAAGGAGATGTTGATTCGGAGAAAGAAAAAAATAGTAAATCATATTAAATAAACTCGAAAAATATATGGTGCACTAGAGGAGAGAGTCCTCTTGACGAATATATATTTGTTTTTTTTATTGGGATAGATTTGTTAAGAAAAATATGGTGGGAGATGAAAACTGTCAATTTCAGAGTTGGAATTTGAATTGTTATAAAAGAGAAAATATAGGTCACAAACCAATTTTTATTTGTTCGTGCACTAGCTATATATGTCATCTATAACATATTTTTAAATTAGGGGAAAAATGTTTATTTACTTATAATCTTTTGGCAGGAACTAGACCCCTAATTTTAAGCATTTTCAACAATTGAAAAATCATCTTTAAATTTAAAAAAAAAAAAAAACATATCAATTATTATTCAAAAAAATTATTAAAAATATTAATCATAAACTTTATGAATTTTAACACATTTAATTAGTTTACATCATCTTCAAATTCCAAACATAAATGTCATTTTTAGACTATTAAAGTTGAACTTTGATTTTGTTAGCCATTTCCTTTATAAAAGGGTGACAATTTATTGTGCTTTTACCCTTACATCTTCAAACGACATAAAAACATCAATCAAGGAAGTCACTTTAGCATTTAAAAACTTCAATTGGACAACAAATCACCACAGAAATAGTATCAAAAGAACAATACTTTTCCACCCTTCTTTAACCTCAATCTCCCTTTCACAAGTCACTTTGCCTTGAAGCCTACAAACACCAAAGGTTGATTTTATGACCCATGGGACTTCCCCACCCTTGGAAACATCCTTTTCAAGGAATTTATAACACATAAACATATCTTACAAGCCCCACAAGTACGGGTCCTTCAAGCTAACACCCCATCCATACAAATTGTCTTAAAAGTTAGTAATTATGTATAATAAGAATAGACCGTGTACCTTTTGATGTAGATAACATAATAGAACTACCGAGATACTTCTATATACCCTTTAAAAATTTCTTTAACATGTCTCAAACTCAATATATGGTGGTTTGGAACACTTGATTAAAAAATAGACTATTATGGTTCAACCATGGTCTTCTTTAGATCAGCAAACTCAGTGTTTTGGTCATAAATTCTCATAGAAAACTCAAACCCAAAATCTAACCACCTTTTTGAATACTCTTTTTGGCTTCTTCCAATGTATATGGAACTTAAAACGTAAGGTTTCTTTGGAACAAATGTCTCTAAAATCGACTAGTATTGCTGGTCCAAGAACTAAAGAACACAAGTAATCCACCTAGGGAATCATCATATATTGCCCCTAAATATCATAAAACATGACAAAAACCTTTAAAATAATAAAGTATACTTTTTAAACTTTCAAACTACCAATTTATAAGGGATTACAACGGTAAAAAGAAGAGAAACCATTAATTTTATATGCAAACCCTGACATCCTTATGGAAACAATAACAAGTTTTGCATCTTTATCAAAATTGAATCCAAGAGACACTCTTAGATTCAATACTACTACAAACAAGTTCAAAATGGTCTTTTAGACCTTATTACAACCTTGAAACATCAATTTTTAGACTCAAAACTCAATATTGCCTCATGGAGGCATGAAGATCATTGGGTGCACCATACACCCTGTTAGTACTCTCAAAATATGTAGAAATTTCGAGTGACTATACTGAAAAATCCTCTAAGGCAAGATGAATAACCCCTAAAAACTTACGGAGAATCCTTACTTTGAACACATGCAAAAAGAGGCCTGATGATTTTTGTGAAAAAACCACTTGGGAGACATGCTCCTCACCTTTCATTTGGCATATGCAGTGGGTTCCAACTCCTAAATTTCAGTTTGGAAATGTTTTGGAGATGGCCATTTGGAGGCACTTGTCTAAATCTGTATTTTTGCCTAAGTGTAAGTTTGTTGTAGCAGGCCCTATTTGCATTTGAATATCTTATGTCCTGTTAAGTTTCATGGCCTGCCATTTTGGGATTGTTTAATATGTATATCAGAGAACTTATGTTCCAAAGCTCAATCCACTTTGAATCCGTTTGATAGGTTTTCCAATCCCTCAAAGTTGGTCTTCTAGAAATGTCTCCTTTCTTTGTTCTGCCCAGAATTCAGAGTAGCCCTGTTTGACCAATTGTAACTTTTAACCTTGTGACCTAATTGAAATAATTCCTATTGCATTGTATTACAGAGTTCAAATACTTCTTATATCTCTGTATTTAGGTCATGATGAATCCATTTGGTCAATTTGCTAAGCTCATTCTGTTTGCATTTTCTATCAATTTGCCAAATGGTCAAATGCAGAATTCTGAAGTAGCTTACTTTGAGGTCTTGCAAATATATATCCGGATGAATGCTTTGGATAATTGAGTTTTCCATCATATTGTAAGAATTTATTTGTACCTACCTAGAGATTTGCAGACTTCTGCCAATCCGATTGATCACTTTTCTTTGCCGATTCCAAACCCAATTTTTGCATATTTGTTGTGTTTTGGCTCAAAAAATATTTTAGGTGCTGACTTTACACATTAATGTATTTTGATCCGTGGATCATCAAATCAAGTTAGTGGCAATATCATGATCCATATATGAATTTAAATCTATGACCAAGGGTTCAGACTCCAAAGGTTTTAGATGGTGAGTTTTCAAAGTCAGTTTTGAAGGTGATTTGTGCAAATTGGCGGTGCGGACAGAATTAGTTTTTCAAGACGCCATTTTTTATCAGTGATTTTCTTTGGCTCAACCATTTTTGTGCAATCTCCTTTGGCATGGGTTTTCACATACTAGAAATGAACTTAAGTTACAGATGGCACATTTCTTTAAGGCTTTTCATCAGTTTTTGAAGCTAGTTCAAGAGGCTAATTTTTGTTAGTAAGTTCAGTTCGCAGAAATGTGAGCTTAGTAATATTAAAGTTGGAGATCTTGTTCATGAGGAAAATTTGGTGATGAAATTAAAAACCTCTCTCAGGCAGTGTCATCTGTTAACGAGCATCACCATGGTACTCTTCGTAGTTGTGTCCTCGGTACTACTTTGAGATTGCAACCAATAACCTTTGAAGGATGCCTCACAGAGTTAGTCTTAAAAAATTGGAATGCTTTGTAAATGGAAAACATGCTCGGGGTGGAAAATAGTGCAATTGGAGGAATCATTGATAGCAAGATGCTTATGGTAGTGATGGATAGGCTTATTGAGATTGATGTTGAAATAAGATGGGAACACATTTTGCATGAAGACTCAAGCAAGGTCTATATATATTTGAGACGAAGGTAAAGAGTTTTGAAAAGAAACATTTAAAAACATTTCAGAAAAGTAAAAGAGGTGAACCAACACCAATTTGGAGGATGGAGTTGTCCAAACAGAGAAGAACCAGTGTCAAATTTGGACGAAATATATGTTGTTTTCAAAGTCTAAATTCCACGCTGTAAAGAAAATGAGGAAGCCTCTGCGCAATCTGTAAATGAAGAAGTCAGTGCCAAGTTTTAACATATGGGGCCAGTGTTTGAAAAGAGGAGGTCCATGCTGAAATTGGAGATTGCATGCCATTCTAATTGCGTAGATGATGAGAAGTAAAAACAAAACAGTAGCAAATGCAATTTGAAAGTGTAATTGTAGGAAAAGAGCCTATGCTAAATAAAAAATTGAAGAAGAGGAGTTACGCCAGACATTCAAACAAAAGCTTCTTGAAGTCAAAGGAGCTGCAACTGTTGGTAAATCTTGTGGTGACAAATGGAAACAATTGAGTGATGCTGTAAAGGCCCCATACCTTGCAAAATCTTCATAGAAGAAAGCTGATTATGATGTTTCCATTATTGCTTACAAAAGGAGTGAAGGCTATGCAGAAATATAGTAGGAACAACGCATAGAATTGAAGTTGTAAAACATTAAATCAAATGTAATCCACAAAACTGTTGCACCTTAAGCCTTTGCAAATAATGGAGGACATTCTAAAATATTAAAATATGTTAAGATGTAAACATTGAATAACTAGCGTAGGTATGCATGGAGGTTTTAAAACTTGGAAAATAGTAAAACCAAATATCCCACATTCATTGGGATTTCAGTTTTCTTTATTTTTATATACAACAGTGCTCCCTTGCATTGTAAAGTAAGAAGCCAAGAGGCTCTTGGCAGGTCCTTGGCTGGGGGAATATAGTGCACTGGTGGGAGCCCCAATTTTGGCACCCAGAATGGAAAGTCTTTAAAAACATCTAAAAACATTATCCCACATTGATCCCAAAATTGACTGTAGTAGTGTTTATAACCAAAAAGGCTTTCATATGACTTTGAAGACAAAGAGGAAGCTATCCACGCATGCAGTTGACTGGTGACAAATGCCTTGGGAAGTGTGTCAGGAAGACATGTAAGCAAATTTTGTAGAGAAATAGCACCAGATGGAGGTGATGACATGGTGACACATGGTGGCTCGTCGCGCACTCACGGAGGAGTAAGGTGATCATGAAAATGGATCACGACTGCGTGACTGAGGTCATTATGCTAGTTTGGTGAGGTGCCTGAAATGATTTGCGGGCTCGCGATTGAGCCAGTCGCGGACCCAAAAATTGGCTCGTCATGTAGTTGCGCATGAAGATCAAGATGACCGAATTGGATTGCGGGTGAGTGACCGAGCTTGTCACGTTGTTGCGGAGCAGGCAGTCACATAGGAGAAAATGGATCATCACGCAGTCCTGCTAGATTTCTGAGATGACAAAAAGGGCTCGGGAGTGGGTGACCAAGCTTGTCACACAGTAGTGGAGTAGGCAGTCATGTAGGTGAAAAAGACTCATCGCCCACTCGTGGAGGTAAAATAGAGCCAGTCATGTAGCGACATGTGGCAAATTCTGGTGACTTCTGGGTAGAATGTGCAGATAATTTAAATTTGCAACCAAATTAAAATACTTCCATAGTTCAAACTTTATTATGATTTGCAAATTTCAAAATCTCTACTGAATGTGCACAAGAAATGAAGTTTGTTTTCATGGTTAAATGACTAATTCTTATCAGAAATATGAAGTATTATATATACCATTGGAAAGGTCTTGAGATGAAGATTTGGATTTTGAAATCCTTTTGGGTACAGATCAAATCAGATTTTTGTAGTTAGAGAAAGAAGCAGTTGTAGATATTTTCAGGGAGAAGGACAGGTGTCGGTGACTGAATTTGTTCTTCTCATTTCTCTATATCTTAGATAATTCTCAATTGATAATGGATGTTGAAATTTATGTTGTTGAGTAGCTTCCAGGCTTTTAAGTCTTATTTTTGTGTTCTTGGTCTTGCAAATGACAGTTTCAGATGAATTTTAATAAAAAACAATGGAATCCCTATTCGATTCTTGTCTGATGTCTTTGTATGTATTGTCTTAATCCTTGCATATTAACTTTTAAGGCTTGTTAATATACTATTTATAAGGTAGTTGTGGGTTTGAATTTAAGTTTCTTTCAAGGAGAGAGTAGGTCTTGATTTCAAATTCTGAGAGTTCTAGGTATGCATACGAATTTGATGTCCAGGTATTGAGATGAGAAGAATGGCTTGCAAGGCATTTCATTTGGGTTTTTGAGTTTGGATTTACGGTTTTCTAGGATTGCACATGTGTTTGAATCTGTTGCCCAATAGATAAGGCACTGGTCTCTGGCTTGTCTTGTAGTTTCTTCATCAATCAATTATTCAAATGACTTTTAAATTTTTGTATAAGAGCTTGAATGTCTATGTCTTGCATTCTGTGAATTTAAGGGTATATGTTAGTTTCTTTAAAGAAGAAATCCAATAGGTACACCCGCCTGAGCCTTTGAGCTCAAAGTGTAGGAAGATTTGTTTGATCCTTGTTAATTAGCCTTTTCCTTGGCAAGGTCAGGGAAAAACACTAAAAAAATGGTGACTCTATTGGGGACTAGTTGTAATCAATCATGTTTAAATCTTCCCTAGAATCTCTAGTTTTGAAAGAAAGAGTCAAGTTCTTAAAATCTGAAAGTTATTTCACATTTGTGGAAGGATACCTTAGAGGTTTTGTTATTACAGTAATTATAAAGAAAGATTTGTGCGGCTTTGCTGGTTGGAGAGAACCCAAAAATTTTATATATATATATATATATATATCAAATGGCTTTTGTTGTTTGATAATTTTCCTCTGCAAAGAAGTGGCGACTCTATGTTGAAAACAATCTGATGGAGCTATCAAGAAGGCTCTAGATCTGCCAGATTTCCAGTCAAAGAAATAAGAGCAGCAGCTACAATTCCTTTCAAGTAATCCTTATATTTTCATGTGAAAGAAAAGTTCCTTATGAAGTGAAGTAGCACTAAGAAAAGGAAATAATGGTGATAAGTTGAGATGCTTCTTGGTTGTTGAATGTATTTTGTATACTCTTGAGAAGTATGTTTATATTTTGATCTCATACTCATTTGGGAGAGAAGTTGGTAATCCAAGTGCAGCCATGAATTCTAGTCAGTCACAACCCTGTATTTTAAGGAGGGGTTTCAGTAATAAATTGTATGTAGCTCTGAATTTTAAAGGTATTCATGGTTGCCCAAATGCTTTTCCACCTGAAATCTGAGAAACATTACCTAGATTCAGGGGTGAGAGAGATGAGAATGCTAAAAAGAACTGTAAAGGGTTCATGGACTTGATTGAGGATTTTGACATTGAATGTGAGGATAGCGTCATGAAGTTGTTTGTCCAAACTTTGAAAGATAATGCTAGGGACTGGTTTCCTTTTTTACCAGCTCATTCAATTTCTTCTTGGGATGAATTACATGTTGCCTTTATGGAAAAATTTGGTCAGAGAATGAATTTGATGATGTATTTACTGATTGGTTGAATCTGAAGATTAAAGAAGATGAACTAGTTCCTGATTTTAATATCATATTTGTAAGAGCTTTACATGAAATACCTGAAAAATGTAGACCTCAAGATGATATGTGTGTTGTAGTTTACTTTGATGCATTTGAAAAGAAGATGATTTATAGGTTGAGAGACAAGGGACCTAAGACTTTGCATCAGGCTTTTAGGACAGCAATAGAGATTGAGAACAATGTCAAATACAGATTGACAAAGAACCATTTATGTAGAGGGATTTGCAGGCAAAATACATTTGAGAATGGACAGGAGTATTGTGAAAATTTTGCAGCTCCAAGTAGGTGTATTGATACCTCTGCTTTGGTTTCTAATCAGGTCTTGAATTCATATTTGAATAGATGTATGGTTAGTAATCCTTTTTTGCATATGGAAGAAACTTATAATGATGACAACAATACATGTGTCCAAGAAACAATACATGTGTCCAAGAAATGGTAGCAATGAATGATGTTTCACGTAATTATAATGTTGACTTGCTCAATGAATCTTTTCCTTACAAAGTTATGTCAGAAATACCCTCTCATATTGATCCTAGATGCAATGATACTAATACTATTTTGAATGCTGAAGAGGATGTATGTGTTTTACACTCCTATGAGGATCAAGAGGATGCTGAAACTTATGTTTCACAAGAAAATGATATGTTGGAAGATGCTGATTCATTGTTATTATGTGAGCATAATGTAGCATGGGAAGATAAGAGCATTTGTGGAAGTGAATGCAAACCAGCATGTGAAGGTAAGAGTATCTTCACCAATTCTGAAAATAGTCTTTTACATCCACATGATACAAATGAGTTTGGTCTTAAGAACTTTGAAATGGATGCGATATCAAAACTTAAGGAAAGAGGGATAGTAAATGATGGTCTTCCTTATGAGATGGAGTATGATACTATCTTGCAACTCTATCATGATATTATGATTTAAAATCAGAATGAAAATCAATTAGTTGAGTTTCTTTAGTCAAAGGGTAAAGAGCTAAATGAGTGTGTTTTTGAAATCCCTTCATTTAATGATGATCCTCTTCAACATATGAATTGTTTGTGTAATGAAAATCCTACACATGATGAGAAACTTGAGGATGATAGGTGTCTTTCCCCATCTCCTTCGGTTGAAGAAGGTAGTATGAATTTGTTATCATTTCTTTGCCTATTGATAGAGGTGTTGAATCTACTTGTAGTGATATCTCTGATTTTGAATCATATGCTGAAAGTGTTTATGACAATAATTATGAAAGCAGGGATACAAATGTCTTCAAAGTTTTTATTAATGATGCATTTGATGAGGACATTGATATGGATGAGCTATCTCTTTTTTACCATGTTCATATGGGAGAAAAACACAGTGTTGTTAATCCATTGTTTGAGGAATGCATTGAGTTTTCAGATTTGATTTATTCTGATTTTGATGTTGAAAATGTGTCAATATCGAGTAAGAAATCAGAATGTGTCTCTTCCCACGCTAAAACTGATTGTGAGTGTGAAGTCTCATTTGATGGGTTCATTGTTCCATGTAATGATTAGGACTATGATGTTAATCAGCTTGTTTCTTGTGACCATATTGGTAATTTGAAAGTGGAAGAGGTTTATAACCCGTGTTTTGAGGAACATCCTGATATGTCTTTCCATTGTGAAGATTTTCCAGATTTTGGTATCCATGGCTTATGTGATTATGATTCATTTAATTTCCTTATGAATCAGCTGGTTAATGAGGGGGTAATGCAAGTGGAATTTGATGTTTCTTATAATGATGCATTTCCTTATTGTCACAGTTCATATTTTATGATATTTACTGATGTAAAAAATGAGTTTCATTCTTCTGATTATGATGACTCTGATGGAAGAATTTCTAAAGGCATGAAAGGAATCACAAATAAGGTATTCTTCATTTATATGATTCCTTGTGAGTTTGAGCAGTAGCTGTACAAATGCATCTTCAGTTTGATATTTGTATGCAAAGAAGAAAATCAGATTTTTGATAGAGGCAAATGCCAGTTACAATTGTGAAGGGGCTTGAGGTTTTTTTAAATAATGTATACATTGTATAGTTTCTTTGTTTTCAGTTGTGTGTGGTGTGTGGTTTTCAATAAAAGTTCCCAGTTTGAGAACAGAAAGAGAGAGAAGTGAAAAGTCTGATTTGTTTTTGAATGGTCTGTTGTACCAATGATTCTAAATTCTCTACATGCCCACATGGGGCACACATCCCCAGATAGAGCCAATGTTAGTACTCTCAAATTTTGGAGAAATTTGGAGTGACTATACAGAAAATTCCTCTAAGGCAAGATGAATAACCCTTAAAAACTTGTGGAGAATCCTTACTTTAAACACGTGCAAAAAGAGGCCTGGTGATTTTTGTGAAAAATCACTTGGGAGACATGTTCCTCACCTTTCATTTAGCATATGTAGTGGGTTACAGCTACTAAAATTCAGTTTGGCCATGTTTTGGAGATGGCCATTTGAAGGCGCTTGTCTAAATCTATATTTTTGCCTAAGTGTATGTTTGTTGTAGCAGGCCCTGTTTGCATTTGAATATCTTATGTCCTATTAAGTTTCATGGCCCACCATTTTTGGATTGGTTAATATGTATATCAGAGAGATTATTTTCCAAAGCTCAATCCATTTCAAATCCGTTTGATATATTTTCCAATCCCTCAAAGTTGGTCTTCCAGAAATGTCTCCTTTCTTTGTTCTGCCCAGAATTCTGAGTAGCCCTGTTTGACCAATTGTAACTTCTGACCTTGTGACCTAATTGAAACAATTCCTTTTGCATCATATTATAGAGTTCAAATAATTATTATATATCTTTATTTAGGTCATGATGAATCCATTTGGTCAGTTTGCTAAGCTCATTCCGTTTGTGTTTTTTATCAATTTGCCAAATGGTCAAATGCAGAATTCTGAAGTAGCTTACTTTGAGGTCTTGCAAATGTATATCCGGATGAATGCCTTGGATAATTGAGTTTTCCCTCATATTTTAAGAATGGATTTGTACCTACCTAGATATTTGTAGACTTCTGCCAATCCGATTGATCACTTTTCTTTGTCGATTCCAGACCCAATTTTTGCATATTTGTTGTGTTTTGGCTCAGAAAATGTTTTAGGTGTTGACTTTAAACATTAATGTCTTTTTATCCTTGGATCATCAAAGCATGTTAGTGGAATTATCATGATCCATATATGAATTTAAATCTATGACCAAGGGTTCAGACTCCAAGGGTTTCAGATGATGAGTTTTCAAAGTTAGTTTTGAAGGTGATTTGTGCATTCTCCTTTGGCATGAGTTTTCATATATTGGAAATGAACTTAAGTTACACATGGCACATTTCTTTAATTCTTTTCGTAAGTTTTTGAAGCTAGTTCCAGAGGCTAATTGTTGTTAGTAAGTTCAATTTGCAAAAATGTGAGCTTAGTAATATTAATGTTGGAGATCTTGTTCAAGAGATAAATTTGGTGATGACATTAAAAACCCTCTCTCAGGAAGTGTCATTTGTTATCGAGCATCGCCATGGTACTCTTCATAGCTGTGTCCTTGGTACTACTTTGAGATTGCAACCAATAATCCTTTGTAGGACGCCTCACAGAGTTAGTCATAAAAAAATGGATGCTTTGTATATGGAAAACATGCTTGGCGTGGAAAATAATGCAATTAGAGGAATCATTGATAGCAAGATTCTTATGGCAGTGATGGATAGACTTATTGAGATTGATGTTGAAATAAGATGGGAACAAATTTAGGATGAAGACTCAAGCAAGGTCTATATATTTGAGACGAAGGTAAAGAGTTTTGAAAATAAACATTTAAAAACATCTCAGAAAAGTAAAAGAGGGGAACCACCACCAATTTGGAGGATGGAGCTGTCCAAATAGAGAAGAACCAGCACCAAATTTGGAGGAAATATACGTTGTTTCTAAAGTCCAAATTCCACGTTGTAAAGAAAATAAGGAAGCATGTGCGCAATTTGTAAATGAAGAAATCAGCGCCAAGTTTTAACATATGGGGCCAGCGTTTGAAAAGAGGAAGTCCATGCTGAAATTGGAGATTGCGCGCCATGCTAATTGCGCAGATGATGAGAAGTAAAAACAATATTGTAACAGATGCAATTTACAAGTGTAATTGTAGGAAAAGAGCCTGTGCTAAATAAAAAATTGAAGAAGAGGAGTTTCGCCAAACATTCAAACAGAAGCTTCCTAAAGTCAAAGGAGATGCAACTATTGGTAAAGCTTGTGGCGACAAAATGGAAACAATTGAGTGATGTTGTAAAGGCCCCATACCTTGCAAAAGTTGCAAAGAAGAAAAGTGATTATGATGTTTCCATGATTGCTTACGAAAGGAGTGAAGGCTACGCAGATATACAATAGGACTAGCGCATAAAATTGAAGTTCAAAAACATTAAATCAAATGTAATCCACAGAACTATTGTGCCTTAAGCCTTTGCAATTAATGGAGGACATTCTAAAATATTAAAACATGTTAAGATGTAAACATTGAATAACCAACGCAGGTATGCATGGGGGTTTTAAAACTTGGAAAATAGTAAAACCAAATATCCCACATTCATTGGGATTTCATTTTTCTTTATGTTTATATACAACAGCGCTCCCTTGTGTGGTAAAGTAAGAAGCCAAGAGGATCTTGGCGGGCCCTTGGCTAGAGGAATACAGTGCATTGGTGGGACCCCCAATTTTGGTGCCCAAAATGGAAATTCTTTAAAAACATCTAAAAACATTATCCCGCATTGATCCCAAAATCGACTGCAGTAGTGTTTATAACCAAAAAGGCTTTCATATGAATTTGAAGACAAGAGGAAGCTATCCACACGTGTAGTTGACTGGTGATAGATACCTGGGGAAGTGTGCCTGGATGATAGGTAAGAAAATTTTGTAGAGAAATGGCGCCAGATGGAGGTGATGACATGGCGACATGTGGTGGCTTGTCGTGCACTCGCGGAGGAGGAAGGAGATTGCAGAAATGGCTCACGACTGCATGACCGAGCTCATTGTGTAGTCATGCTGGTTAGGTGAGGTGCTTAGAATGATGCGCGAGCTCGCGTCGGAGCTAGTCGTGTAGTCGCGGACCCAAAAATTTTCTCGTCGCGCAGTCATGCATGAAGATCAAGATGACCAAATTGGATTGTGGGTGAGAGATCGAGCTCGTCGCATTGTTGCGGAGCAGGTAGTCGCGCAGGAGAAAATGGCTCATCACATAGTCACATTGGATTTTTAAGATGACAGAAAGGGCTCGCGAGTGGGTGACCAAGCTCATCGTGCAGTCGCGGAGCAGGCAGTCATGCAGGTGAAAAAGACTCGTCGCCCACTCATAGAGGTAAAATAGAACCAGTCAGGTAGTGACATGTGGTGAATTCTGGTGACTTCTAGGAAGAATGTGCTGATAATTTAAATTTGCAACCAAATTAAAATACTTCCATAGTTCAAACTTTATTATGATTTGCAAGTTTCATAATCTCAATTGAATGTGCATGAGAAATGAAGTTTGTTTTCATGGTTAAATGACCAATTCTTATCAGAAATATGAAGTATTATATACCGTTGGAAAGTCTTGACATGAAGATTTGGATTTTGAAATCCTTTTGGGTTCAGATCAAATCATATTTTTGTAGTTGGAGAAAGAAGAAGGTGCAGATATTTTCTGGGAGAAGAAGGAAAGGTGTCGATGACTGAATTTGTTCTTCTCATTTCTCTATATCTCAGATATTTCTCAATTGATAAGGGATGTTGAAATTTATGCTGCTGAGCAACTTTCAGGCTTTTGAGTCTTATTTTTGTGTTCTTGGTCTTGTAAATGACAGTTTCAGATGAATTGTAATAAAAACAATGGAATCCCTATTCAGTTCCTGTATGATGTCTTTATATGTATTGTCTTAATTCTTGCATATTAACTTGTAAGGCATGTTAATATACCAGTTATAAGGTAGTTGTGGGTTTGAATTTAAGTTTGTTTCAAGGAGAGAGTAAGTCTTGATTTCAAATTTTGAGAGTTCTAGGTATGCATACGAATCTGATGTCCAGGTACTGAGATGACAAGAATGGCTTGCAAGGCATTTCATTCGGGTTTTTGAGTTTGGATTTAGGGTTTTTTGGGATTACACATTTGTTTGACTATGTTTCCCAATAGATAAGGCACTGGTCTCTAGCTTGTCTTGCAGTTTCTTCATCAATAAATTATTCAAATAACTTTTAAATTTCTGTATAAGAGCTTGAATGTCTATGTCTTGCATTTTGTGAATGTAAGGGTATATGTTAGTTTCTTTAAAGAAGAAATCCAATAGGTACACCCGCCTGAGCCTTTGAGCTCGAAGTGTAGGAGGATTTTTTTTATGCTTGTTAATTAGCCTTTTCCTTGGCAAGGTCAGGGAAAAATGCTAACACACCCATTGGATCTACAATTACTTTATACTCACTAGGATTTCCATTTCTTTTCAATTGGGACACTCTTTCCAAAATTACCCTTTGTTGTAAAATGATGAGTGAGACAACCTTGCCAAAGGTGCCAATGAACACAAGGGACATCGTCAATAGGGTAGGTCATTGAGTGTTCCAGTGTGCTGAGAGTCAAAGTGGGATCATGCATAGGGACTCTTGCCCAATTGGATACGATTGAGGTGTGGTTTCATGCCAACGATGAACAAAACATGATATGGGATATTTGGTGACTTTTGATTAAGTGCATCTAACACTTTTTGCATTAACAAAAAAACTATTTCCCTACAAATATGACTCTAGGTCTAAAAAAGTGAGATAGGTTATTGTAGGGAACCTAAAATGACCCTACAGGTTCAAACAAATCATGCGCAGGTGTTACGGTGTGCAATAAATAGTCCCTCAAAGTTTGATGGTTTTTTCACTTAGGGTACACAAAGGGCATTGTCGGTAGGGTATGTTGCTAAGCATTCTAGCATACCGAGAGGCAAAGTGGGACCATACATAGGGTAATCCCTCCCAACTAGATGTGATTGAGGTGTCCATTTATGCCCATGATGAACATAACATGATATGGGATACTTGACGACTTTTCACTACTTGTGCATCTAACACTTTTTGCACCAAAAGAAAAATTTGATGGCCAGAAAAAATGACTCTGATTCTTCATAAAATGAGACAAGTTATTTTAGGAGTCCTAACAGGACCCTATAGGTTCAAATAGATCATACGTAGGTGCCACGGTTTGCAAGAAACAATCCCTCAAAGTTGGATATTTTTTTGCACTTAGGGTACACAAGGGACATCGTTGGTAGGGTATGTCATTGAGCATTCAGGCATGCTGAGAGGAAAACTAGGACCATTCCTAGGGTAAACCTACCCAACCAGACATGATTAAGGTATATGAACAGAATATGATATGGACTAATTGGCGATTTTGCACTATGTGCATCTAACACTTTTTGCACCTTGAGAAAAATTGCTTCCCTGCAAAAATGAGTTTGAATCTTCAAAAACCAAGATAGGTTATTGTAGGGGGCATAAAATGACCCTATAAGTTCAAATATATCATGTGTAGGTGCAAATTTTTTCAACAAACGGTCCCCTGAAGTTGGGTGGATTTTTACACTTAGGGTACACAAGGGACATCATCGGTAGGGTATGTCGCTGAGTGTTCTGACGTTCTGAGAGGAAAAGTACGAGAATTCCTATGGAAATACTACCCAACTAGATGTGACTGAGGTATTGGTTCATGCCCACAATGAATAGAAAATTATATGGGCTGCTTGGTGACTTTACACTAATTGCATCTGACACTTTTTGCACCTTGATAAAAATTGATGCCCTGGCAAAAATAATGATTTTGAGCCTTCAAAAACAAATATAGGTTATTTAGGGGGGGATATAATGACCGTATAGGTTCAAAAAAATCATGTGGAGGTTCCACGATTTGCAATAAATTTTCCCACGATGTTGGATGATGTTTTGGACTTACGGTACACAAGGGACATCGTCGGTAGGGTATGTCGCTGAGCATTCCGGCGTGCCGAGAGGAAAAGTGGGACCATGCCTAGTGTAAACCCACCCAACCAAATATGATCAAGGTGTCATTTTGTGCCCACAATGAACATGATGCGATATGGGCTTCCTTCACAATGAGGGTTTGTTCCTAGTAGCCCTGAAAACTGAGTTTTTGGTTCCTAACTTTTCACACGTACACCTCTCATATAAAAAAAAAAAAAATTTAGATAATCATTTGGGTGACACCTAACATATGTCAAACTTTACATTACATGTTTAGGAACAACTTGTTAAAGAATTGCTAATTTCAGGTATTTAAGGGATAATTATTCCTATTTTACAAAGAACCTACGCTCTAAACACTTTACCAAACTAAAACATTTACTCCAGTAGTCTAGGAAAGGTTCAAATAAACAAAATTGATTTTTTTTTTTAATCTATTGAAACATTTCAAAAGGTGTCCAAAGAGGTAGATATAAGAAATTGATCATTCCCAATGCGTGTTCTAACAACGAAATTTGGTGGTGTTGATTGTTAGCATACGTGAGGCAGTGATGATAAGTATTGCATTGATGAAGATAGGTAAAGATTTTATGACATCTGAATAATTTATTTGGTCAAGTCATTGATATCAACTGATTGACTTATTGTTTTCAGTATGTTATTAGATATTGTGTAATTAAATTATGAGTTTCAGTATGATTATGGAGTAGCTATTCTAATGGAAGAATATGTCATGTGTTATGATATTAACTTGGCCATCGTGACTTTTTATATGAATAATTAAGTTGGTAATGATTGAATGAATTGAAATTGGGTAACTACTAGAATAGTCAATGACAGATTATAAGTGATTTGAATGGTATCTTAAATTAGTAAAGAGTTTGGTGGACTGCTCATAGAATATGATTGTATTCAATGTCAAGATACTATGTTTATGATGGTGACTAATATTGTTGATCATTGCAACTAGTTCAATTGATTTGAAGCGGTGTTAACAAAATGAACAGGTAAACAAGACGGAGTTCTTGAATAGGTTATGAAGATTTTTGAATAGGTGAAGGAATTCAAAGTGGCAATAGGATCCATGATGATTTTCATGAAGTAGTAAGGTAGTTGAGTGATTATGGAACTTACTTGACATCACATTGCTCAAGGTATGCATTTGAGTTGGATTATTCAAAAAATTTATTTTTGTCAAAAGCATTTTTGAAGATGGCTCAACTATCAAGGTAAAATCCATTTGTAAGCCGATGCGGTCATAGAAAAACATTTTATGAGTGGTTAGATACATTGTATCTTACCTAATGTAATCTGGATCTTTCATATCTCAAATCTAGGGTTCTTTTTAAGTCGGTGGAAATAAATCTATATATTAGAATGTTGAAGAAGTGAGAGAGTTGATTGCAAATTACAGAAGGATGTGGTGAAGGAGCAAGTAAAGGAATCAAGTCTGATAAAACTAAGAAAGAGTATGGAGTATGGAGAATAATTATAGATCTTAACTGGGTTTGATCATGCAGAGGTAGTGCAATTATACATATCACTTTATCTGTTGCTTTCTAACCATTGTAACTGTGCAATCCCTTAAAAGGGTAGATCCTAACAGATCTTTTTTGTAAATCCTGTAACAAAGTGGCATCTAATTGAATGTTTTAATTCCTCTAAAAAGGCTTATCCTAACAAGGAAAATATCCTAACATATCTAAGGAAAATCCCTTAATCGGGTAGCACCTAATAGTGTTGTTGTAACCTTTAACATGGTAAGCTCCTAACATGGCGTATTCTAGAAGAGTACAAAATTTGTGGGCACCAACTCACACTATTTTTTTTTCATTTGGTTTTTCAGGAGATAAATATGGTGTTTACATTGTATGGTTGATTAATTTTGGATGCATGGATTGAATGTTTTACTTATATTAACTATTGTTGGAAGTTTTGGTGCATAAAGTTTAAAAGAGGTTGAATTTGTTTTTTCTTATTGTTGATTCCCCCTCCCCTCTAAGTAAGTAGACCTGTATTAATAGTTGATGAAACTTGTTTCTAAATTTCAATCTTTCATAAGCACAATACAACTCCAATAATAAACATGTTTGCATTCTGTAATATTAAATAATCATTTAAAAGTATACACCATATGATTTGCATAAAATGATAAAATTGGATCACATTTAAATTATAAATATGTACATTTTAAATTATCAAGACATACACATAATGACCAAGTTGGATCATATTTCAATTGCAAATAACAAAGTTTTAAAGTACAGAGATATGCACACAATGAATAAATTGGATTAATTATCAACTTTCATATATATATGGTCGATATATATAATAAAAATGTCAAACATATACATAAATTGGTCCTTCAATGACCAAAACTACAACTATATGTCTCTATCAATATCTATGGTTGTGGATCATCAAAATCGAGCCTCCTCAAAGTAGTGTGTGGCTCTATAGATGGGTTCACAAGCATAATTCAAAAGCTAAATGAGATATATTTTCTCAAAATAACTGAAAATTAAAATGTAAATTTTTTTCACAGTTGAATTGTTGATTACCTCATGTCTTTCTTCTCCTATTGGGTTGTGTAGTAAAGTTGATAGGCTCCTTCTGGGGTGAATGGGAATCCTAATAAAATGGAAAAGTAGAGGATCTGTGGGAAGTCACGAAGGGGGCTATAATAGGTAAAATGGAATTAATACAAGTTAATAACATATATAAGTAGGAGATATTTTTCCAAAGTCAAATTGTGATATTGCTATTGTAACACCCCAAAATTGGCATCTTGCAACCCTAACCAATTTTGTTGCATTTGTCATTCTTCTAAATCATCAAAGTCCTATTGTACTAGGCAATTTTGAGTTTTAACTGACTCTACTCGACCTGAGT
>MU223613.1:2647884-2681602 GCA_018584345.1 Thuja plicata | reverse complement strand
AAATATTATCATGAATTAGTTGTTTCCAAAAGACTCTATATGTTGCAAAATGATGTGATTTCAGATATCTAAATTTTAAAGTTTTGTTCAAAAATTACATTGAAAAATACAACAAAACTTATGTAATCATACAAAACTATTATGTTTTTCAAAATGAGGCAAACACCATTGCCAATGCATAATTACATTTATNTACCACATAACTATTTACTAAATGCATACTTTCTATTTCACAATATTTCTACATTGAAAACTTCATAAATTGAAATCAAATATCTCATTGCAAAATAATACATATTATAATACGGCGTACCCATTGCACACTGAAGTGCGATTGCTAGTTAATAACATGTCATAAACACAAATAAACACACTTGCATATACTCTCCACCAAAAAACACGATGGTCATCAGTTCATCGATGAAAGCCACATCCTCTGCGGTGGAATCATGGCATCTACTACAGCAATGTGTACGTGAATGGGATGTCAAACCATCCACTTTCGCATCAATGTCTACCCTAGAACATATCATCTGGCAGTTTGAGCACATATGCTCAATAGGCTGGGCTGACCCAAATGGTGCATCTGATGATAATGAAGGAGTCGCAAGTGTTGATCCATCATCTCGTCAGACTAAATATGTGCCATGGTGAACAATGACATCAATCAATGATGCAGCTGCCTAAAGAGTCTGTAACTCTATACACTCCTTCAGAGCTACTGGGACCATGACGTGAACCATGGGTTTAGGATCTACACGCCTTCTATGATGTGGGTCTAACACCCTACGAGCCCAAGGTCTATCCTGCATAGAACCTCTCCCTCTACCCTACAACTGCCAGATGTCAAAGTAATATTTCAACTTCAAGCCGAGGATAAACTCACAATATGGTCCGTGGATTTGTCCAACCTTCGATTAAATTCGTTGAACAGTTTTTCTCTCTTTGTTTGCGTAGATCCATTGCTCTCCTCTCAGTGTAAAACAACTCCTATTCTAGTCTCAGTCTCATTGCTGGCGGTTTTGGTTATTGCTTTACTTATTACCCGCAGACTGTCGCGGAGGCGTCGTGGACTAAGTTCCACTGTGCTCTTTGAGGATTCCTCGAACACTTCACTTAGAATGTTCACTTACATGGAGTTGAAGACGTAAACGAGGAATTTCAAGTATAAGCTTGGGAGCGGAGGATTCGGGTCAGTTTTCAAAGGTACTCTAACTGGCACCACACTTGTGGCTGTCAAGAAACTGGGGGGTTCGAGAATTGCCGAGAAACAATTCCGGGCTGAAATAAGCTCCGTCGAAAATATCCATCATGTGAATTTGATCTGGTTAGAGGATTTTGTGCACAAGGATCGCACAGGATGCTAGTTGATGATTACATGCCCAATGGCCCTCTAAATTTGTTCTTCTTCGGCCGTAATCCTGAAAGCCAAGGGAAGACACTCAACTGGAAAACCCGGTTTGGTATGTCGAGATCACATTATTCACAGTGATGTCAAGCCCGAGAACGTTCTTCTAGATGTCGGTTGTTCTCCCAAATTGGGGGATTTTGGATTGGAAAAGCTTTTGGGTAGAGAATTCAGTCATGTATTGACGACAACAAGAGGAACGAGACGGTATTTGTCTCCCAAGTGGATATCTGGTCTTCCCATCACTCCCAAGGTTGACGTCTACAGTTTTGGAATGACACTTCTGGAGAAGAAATCTGGACTTGAGGGTGGAAGAATCAAGTATGTATTACTTTCCCGCCTGGGCTGCAACGAAGATTCAGCAGGAGAAGAAGATGAATATCGTGGACAAAAGTATTGTAAATAATGCATGTGTTGAAGAGGTGAGAAGAGCTACTCTGGTGAGCTTGTTATGTATTCAAAATGAGGAGAACGCGAGACCAAGCATGGGTCAAGTCGTGCTCATGCCGGAAGGGACCATGAAATTGACGTAGGGATCAGTGATAGCGATTGAAGTCTAGTCTTTGAATATTTCACCTTATAAAGGCATTCTCCTCCCGCTTACGGAAATATTTAATGCTAGGTAGATGAAATATCTATTTAAAAAATTTATTGTAATTTCCCACATCTAACTTGTCGTCGGTTGGAAGAGTAGTTGAAAAATGTAAAAAAAATTATGATTCCGTAAGAATGGATAATAATTGTTTTTAAACCTTCTAATTTGTATTGTTTCTATTTCATAGTTCAAGAGTTGCATTGCAGCTGGAGTCCCTGACTAATGTCAAAAATATAACAGATTGATAATAAATTTGATTTGTATGTAATGGTAATTGTAGCAATCGATTTGTATGTAATGGTAATTGTAGCAATACACCATCTGATGTGGGAATTCCAACCAATACATACATTGAGACATGCGAGTAAAATAACAGTGGCATGTTAGACCCATTTTGTTTTATACCAAATCCACATGACTCTATGATTTCTGAAAATGTCGAATCAGTAACTGACAGCTCTAGACCAAGATAGAAACAACAATATTATTATAACATGCTTTTTGTCGAAATCCAACTAGACAAATGATTTATCTTAATACTACTTATTCTTTTTCTGTCTACGATGTGAAACTTGGGCAATCAAAAACTTCTATATATATAGACTCTAACACTGACAACTTATTATCACAAGAGCCATATAAGCCACAACCAAAAAGCCTTAACAAAATTCTGATCAAAGAACACGATCTTGAAGGTCTTGAGATGCTTGAAAGAAGAAACAATCAAAATGGATTGTAAATGACACAACCATTGATGATATATAAAAAAGTGAACAAAACTCACATTATCTACTTGTGGGCATATTATTCTCTAGATGCTAGCTATTGTTTGTTGGAGCATCATAATTATCACTAATGCTTGGAAAATCTTGTTTTGTATATATGATTAAATGCATTATGAGTTGTTTCAATTGTTACATAGTTTTATTGTTGTATTACAAAAGACTCAATGCTATATCTATCATATATAATAATAAAAACATCAAATTAAGGAATTCTCCCGCATATGGCTGAGATAACAAGAATAAAAACCCGAATGACATTCTAAAAGTATCTTAATATAATTATTGCATTGCAAATATTGCAATTGTATTTGATCTCTACTATGCACAAAATTTTGTTATCATAAAGAGATTCATAAGTTTGGTCGACAACTCTCAGTGAAATCTATTACAGTGTGAAACCATCATCTTTCTAAATGTTAGCCATAGGATAGGTGGAATAAATGTATTTATTTAAAATATAAATGAATGAAAAAGGTTGGTATCATATAAGATATGATTTCCTATCCCTATCTAATCATATGATACAAATAATTTTAACATATTTGAGTTTATAATTTTAATCAGTGAATGCTCTTAAAGCATCTACAATATCTAATTTTCTGGTAGAGTTGTCATTGATGTAAAGCTAACTACATCATGTGGGATATATGATCTATACACAATTATCCAGTTCAAAGGTTCCTTGACAGGTCCTTGTCAGTTTCCCCAGTATGTAAATTTCACATTAGGTAGCATTGAGGTGTGCAAAGAAATTTCTAAGGGAGAATCAGAAAAGCTCATGGCTCAAAGGAAAGTAATGTTCCAAGGAACATGAGAGAGCACATTCTTCCCTTTAGTTTCTTGGTTTGTTATCAATTTATGCTCCAATCTGTAGATGCTTTCTAATGTTAAGATCTGTAGAGACATCTAGTTGGATTTATTAATTATATGAAAATAGAAGTTCAGAACAAGTACCTTGGGAGGCCAATACTAAATTTAATTTAGTAGCATTAAATGAGGAGGAAATAACTAATTTTCATCATCAAAAGGAAAGATAGCATTTGGTACCACATTTGATTTCCAATACAATGTGAGAGTGATCAAAATTACAATTGGATATCGATAGTACACCACCAAGTCCTACTACATTAACTCATATTTTCATTAGGGAAAAACTAAAATCCATGACACCTCCCTTAACTTGAGTTACTTTCCACTAATAATCCTTTAATTAAAATGAATGAGCTAGTTGTGAAACCCATGGTGCAAGGATGCATGGTTGAAAGAGCTATGTGTTTTCTTTACTCTTGCTAAGAGGAATGGAACTATAAGAATTTGAACAAGATTCTCCAATATTTGAACTTTAGAGATTTCTTTATTGTCTTATGTATTGTAAATTGAAATAAAGCCAAGTCAATCTTGTGAAGAAAAATAGTTTGCATCTATATATCAGTTAAAATTATAGTCAAGTCTCAATAATGAGATATGATATTTACTAAGTTTAATGCCTAAAACTAGTCAATTTTTAGATATATATTATTGACCATTTCTAGTTTCTAATACCCCATCGTGAACAATAGATTTCAAACAAATAGAGTATCATTCTGATCTTTAGATTTGAATGAGGATACCTGGACAAAAAGAGACATACTGCACCTGCAAATCTGAAAAAAATAAAGAGGGAAGGACAAATACATCACAAATCGAGAATAATCCCCTATTTACAACAAAGAGCAGCTTTTGACATGAACCACTTACATAATCACATTGACATCACATATAACATATACAGGGTAGAACAAACATCAAATTACTTGACAAATATCTTTTAAAATGTGAAAGTTCCTATAGAAGTTTCTTAAACATATTCGAAATTAAATTATTTGTTTCTTCTTGTGCTAATATCTAATTGAAAAGAATTAAAATAACCAAAAGGGATAAGAAACATATTTTACTATTATTTTAAGGAAAATACATGACATAATTTTTTGCTCAAACCCCAAAGTGATATACTCAAGAAGAGAAAACAACGAGTGGAAAAAATATGTAATCCATATCAATAGCTTCTGCAAAAAAATTATCAAGGTTGATAACAGTATGAGTTAAGTAGTATTGTCACATATGATGAAGCATGGGTCCAACAATTATGGTTGGAAATTTGTAGCTGTATGCTCTATCACCATGAAGAATAAATATACTCTTTAAGAACCTCATATAATAGTCTTTGGAATTTAAAAAATCTCTTGAACCAACTAATTTCCCGATGTTTCAAGACCTTTCATGTAGACAACTAACCAGGGATAGACTTAATATAGAACAAACTTAAAGCATTACTCAAGTGAAATAGGAAAATTATGTAAACTTACTAAAAGGCAATTACGATTAAATTTGAATCAAATTACCCACATTTGAACTTAGGAAAAGTTAAAAATTATCAAACTTACAATCGCTATGTATAAATAAAGATAATTATTGGAAAAGTTTAAATAAAAATGTGCGTACACTTGAAACGCAACTTATACACATATAGTAAATACACATAATAACCATTATGGTTAAATTAGATTAAAAAAAAAAAACCCTCTGCATTTCAAATTCATAAAAGTTAAACGTCTGAGATTTATAGTTGTTATATGTAATTGAAAAATCTATATAGACTTAAGAGAAAATTAATATGATTTAGTAAAGTGCTAACAATTTCAAAACAAAAAAACAAAAAAAAATGATCATTACATTTAAACACAAACCAAAATGCCTCTACATATGCATTTAAAAAAAAGAAAACAAAAACGAAAATCAGAGAAAAATATCAAAGATATTAAAGTTCACAACAAAGCTACCTCTACTAAATAAGCATAGTGCAATATTAGCAAACGTGTTGGCCATCTTACAAAACTCTTCGACATGCATGAGTGGGTGTAGTTCAAATTACCCTATATCAGCTCAAATATGCTCTATATCTGTGATCTTTCTCGTTGCTCATAAAATGGTTGCTTAAAGAAGAGAGTTTGCTTGTCCCAGGAAACTCCTTAGCTGATTATTTAAATCCTAAATTGTGTGGCCAAAAACAGAGAGAAGAATCAAGAATTTAGTTTAAAGAGAAGGGATTTCTTAATTAAAAAAGGAAATACCTCAGCCAACAACAATTGATCAAATAGATAAAAATTCAATTGTATGAACCAAAAAAGGAAATAAAAAATTTATAAAATGGAGAGGACGTTTATATATGTA
Source organism: Thuja plicata (assembly GCA_018584345.1). Lineage (NCBI taxonomy): Eukaryota > Viridiplantae > Streptophyta > Pinopsida > Cupressales > Cupressaceae > Thuja > Thuja plicata. The sequence continues at coordinate 2,675,604 of MU223613.1, read as the reverse complement.
AAATGAGAAATAAATCAATTTAATGTCTAGCTATTTTCTTCATGAGGTAATAAAAAATACTTATATGAATTAAATTCTAGATGGTCGATTCAACAAGTTAGAATAAACACCAAGAAAAGAGATTCATCTACATATACCCACCAAAAAAATGGAATGAATCTGAAAGGAAACAACTTCACTTGTGATAACCAAAGAGATCCTTTGTTCTTACCTATAATAATCTTCTCAGTTGAGGACACCCAAAATCATAGCAGTTTTAAAAGAATGGAGGAGTATCATGAGGCACAGGAAATAGATCGACAGGAGCCAGGGTGAACATGCCTCCATTCAGCCTTCCATAGGTGCACAAGCCAAGGAAGAGCCGCCCCTCTTGCCCATGTTTCTACTGTTGTAGGTGCTAATGCAAAACAAATGAAAATTTTCTCAAGGATATTAGGGTTTAGCATCACCTAATTTAGGGATTTTAAATAATATTGAAATATTATATTAATAATATCTTGAGAAGAATGCAGTAAATTATGCCAATTTTTTCTATCAGGGAAATGAGAAAAACCACTAGGAAAAATCCCCACAACCAATGAAAATTTAACAATGAGGTGTATAAAAATTTAGTTTAATAGAAATATTTCCAAACAGCTTAGGTTAGATAGATTAATATAGACGGTTCCCAAAAAATAGATTAATGCTACAAAGCTCACCAAAAATATAAGTCTCTCGCCAAAAAGATGGGGACTAATAATAATATATGTTACAAAATTTACATAATGAAAAGTAAGTGAACTAGAATCATATTTTGAAAGTTAAAGTTAAAATAAAAACGATAAAAATAAAAGTAGTCAAACTATTAAATCATCAAGATTATTTTAGTACAAGAATGGGATGGCAATGGGCTCCCAACCTTTTTGTAGATTATAGACCTCTAAAGAAACCTTGTTGGTTTGGAATTGGATTTATAACTTAATATATAAGTAGATACTTGAACTTTACAGAATTTACATAATGAAAAGTAAGTAACCTAGAATCACATTTTGAAAATTAAAGTTAAAATAAAAAGGATAAAAATAAAAGTAGTCAAACTATTAGATCATCAAGATTATGTTAGTACAAGAATGAGATGGATCACCTTAGGTGTATGACCCCACCCACTTCAAGTCCTAGATATCATTTTATCAGAGGGAAGGTGTTGAATGGTGAAGTAAAGCTTGAGTATGTACACCTACAATGGTGAAGATAGCATACATATTCAAAAAACCTTTGTACAAGGATAGTTTTGGGTATCTAAGTGGGAAGATGGGCATTCTACCCCTTCCTAGAATTTACTAAAATATAGCGGTGTGTGAATTGGTCCAACATGTTACATGATTATTCCTTTCTAGATTATTGCCTAGCCGATTTCTCTCAGGGGGAGAAGAGTCAGTTTTACAGGGGAAGTTTGGCCCTTTTTCATTGATGTCAAAGGGAGAGAAAGTTAGAGAAAGTTGGAACTTAGGTGACAACCTTGTTGTGATGACATGTAACTAATTAAATGTCTGATAATGTTAAGTTGAAGATGATGCAAGACATTAAAATAGTTAATGGTTTGTATTGTCATTGATGTCAACTTGATATCATCTGTATGGTCATATACATAATGCCAAAGACTTCAGAGAATCAATGGAACAATGATTATGCTTCCAGCAATGCATAAAAGTCAAGTATTCACTAAGTGACAGACAACACTGACAGAGTACACACCAGTGGTAAAGACAGAGATAAAGTCACAGTAATGCCCGATGAGTAGAAGACAATGTTGCCCGACGAAGCAGAATCACAGGATGCCCGACGAGCTGAAAATAGAGTTGCCCGACGAGAAAGATCCAATGATACCTGACAGACGGAGATTCTAAATCTAACTAAAGTTGCACCAACGGAACTGGCAGTTGTCACCGGCAACAAACTACAGAATTGACCGACAAAATAGAGAGATCAGAAAATGACAAAATATCTAGCTAGCAGAGCTTAAGGATAGACTTAACTGATTGTTTTATTTTTTTTATTCAACCAAAGTTAAGCAATCAATTTATACAGTTGGCAAGAAGATAACTACAAGACAAATCAGGAGTTAAAGCCGTAAATCAAATTGGCTGGATTGTTTTTTACGCCAAGAATCAAGAATCAAGAATTAAGGAATATCATGTCTATATAAGAGACATGCATAATTCATTTCCAAAAGCACTCAGATACACAGGGGAGTGAATTAAAAGAAGATGCTAAAGAGAAACTGGTGAAGGATAAACTTCATATAGTCCTGATCAATAAAGCTAAGGGAGAGCTAAAGAATTCTGTAGACACCGACAAATAGTGAAGCACAGCATCACAGAGCAGAAAGTGTGAAGCACAAAGTAATTGAATTGATACATTGATCATAGAGGTATTATACATAAATAGATCTAAATATCTACAATTCAAAGTTGCATTAGAAATAGGTCATTGTGTTTTAGTTTAACCATTGAAGCATTAAGTCTCTTAATAGAGCAAGACTTGACCGTCTTCTATAATTGAGGTATATCCTAATAGATTACCAAAAAGGTTGATTCATGATAGTAGCAACGGTCTTACCTAAAGCCTATTGACAGTCTAAGAAGGAGGCTGATTCAAGCATGGTAGTAAGATTAGCATAAAACCTATTGACAGTCTAAAGACTGATTCAAGGATGGTAGCGTAGATGCCAGATACTAAGTGACAACCTATGTATAAAAATCCTCTAACAAGGTCGCACTTAACAGTGTGTTTGTAACCTTTGACAAGGTTGGCTCCTAACAGGGCTCACTTCAGAAGAGTGAAAATTTAGGGTATCGGTCCCAGTGGTTTTTTCCCTTAATAGGGTTTCCCCATTAAAATCCATGTGTTATGTGTGTATGGTTTATTACTTTATTGTTTTACATTTCACATATGCATTTATGGATTGATTGGTATACTCTACATATTTACTGAGTATCGGTAAATGAGTTTTACTGCTTATCGGTAATCAAGGAGAATAAGGACAGACAAGGTAAACTGACAGACAGTAAATTATTTCAAGTATTTCAAGGCATACATCTTGTAGGGACTTAATAATCTGAGGTGTATTAATTAGTGGATTAAAGTTTAAATGATAAATTTTTGAGGCCACTGATTCACCCCCCTTCCCCTCTCAGTTATTACTAACATGTTGTTGATATCATTTGAAGTTGTTTTCTTTGCTATTGATGAATGTTTCCATTAATGACAAAGGGGAGATTGTTATAATGTGAAGTTGATTCTATTCATGTTGTTCTTATTAATTATTTTCATTAATGTCAACATATCCTATACATTTTCATGTTCTAGTTGTATCAATTGTTGTACCAATAGGATGCATGTCTCAATAGAAGTGTTCATCAACAGATTTCTCTTTCGAAGGTGTTTCTATGTTGTGTGCAATATTTGGTTGAATGGTTGTCTAGGTCGATCCTATAAGGAGTGTGTTCATTTGTATTTTGGTCCCAACCTTTGATATGTAATGTGTTCATCATGTCTGTTGGAACCAATGGCTTTGGAAATGGTGTTGTGTGTTGGCATGTGCAAGGAAATTTGTATTGGTCAAGGTGGTCCACATTCCTTACAACTACGAGAATGTCTTGCTCTGACCTATTTCAAATTACATTTGGCCAACATGGTTGATGAAATCAAGCAATAAAAGAAGGCCAAGGATTCTTGTTTCTCATGTGGCTTATGTGTCTTGTATGTGAAGTGATTTTGAATCTATTTATGGAGATCTACATGTTTTTATTATGCACATGGCATATTGTTGGTGACAGTGATCTCAGTGGTGGATTGAATTTTGTTTCAAATACTTTGGTAGTGCACCTCTTTGTAAATGTAGTGATCCTTTTCATATTTATGGGTAGTTATCCCTACTGGAAGTGAGCCTTACTTGAGGTGAGAACAACCAGTACTAATCCTTTGTACAAATCACCTTAACAGTTGTTTATATTTCATGAGAATTATCCTCTCCTTGGTTTTTCCTAGTTTGGGTTTTCCACATAAATCTTTGTGTTCTCTATGTCAGTGTTCCTATGTTTAAATTTTATGTGAATGCTTTATATGCTTAACCAAAAGATCAAAAGTTGCTATTACTATTGTCTAATAGTTTACTGACGCAGAAAAATTTTTGTAAATTGTGTGGGAATAACTGATTCACCCCACCACCCTCTCATTTATTCAACTTGTTCAACAACAACAATATGAGGAGGAGAAATATATGGAAAAGGATCATTTTTCAAAGATGTATGAAGATAAGTTGGGATAGTAGGTGTCTTATTGAAGGGTAAATCATGATTTGATGAAGATTCAAGATCTCCAAAAAATGGTTAGATGATGGCCCAAGTAGTGAACAAACATTTGAATAATATTTTATATGTGATGAATATAACCCTCATCAACTATAATGCCTATTATTCTATAAACCATGTCATTATTTAAAATAATTTTGTTTTTTCTATTTGTCATGTGTCTTAGGAATGAATCTAAGGAGAGATAATAGTAGACCACACTCACGATGGTGATTTTATATCCCTTATTTATAAAAGAGATACTTCTCTAAATTAAAACTGAAAATCAAAGCATGAAACTATAATTTTGATGACATGATGGACCCCTCCAAAAGGGGAGATTTATCTTAGTTCATAATTAAATACATAATTTTCATGTTATATCAATTTATCTTGAATAGAATTTAAATAATAGAAGAAGTGTGTAAGCATACAAGATACAACAAACATTATACCTCCCTTGATACAATTTTAGAGATCCCCCTTACAATTACAATTTTATGAGTATAGTGCAGAGGCAACATAAATTGGAGTGAAAATAGCCCTTTTATAATGATAGTGCAAAATTGTCTGCATGGTATTGTACTTGATTAATCAAGCACTTTGGAGAAAAATAAAACTCAAATTGGAGTTTCCAAATGAAAGTTATGAAATTTTTGAGTTCTCCCCAATTTCCTTAAAATGAATAAATAATTAAAGTCCTTGCAAAATTACAAAAATAATATTGAAAATTTTGGGGGGAAAAAGAGAGGAAAAAGTGAAAAACATGGAAAGAATTGATAGTTAAAGATTCATTACTAAAACAAGTTGGGGTTAGTTGTTTGTAGACTTCATGAACTCTTTCTTGAGTATTAGAGGTGAAAATCTTCAAAAATTGCAAATCAATTGCTAAAATAATGCCAAAATAGAAAATGTTTTGCAAATCAAAGTCAAATTTCATCACAAAATGTCAAATAAATGTAAATCCTTACAAATATATACAAATAAAATTAGTATTTCTATAAATTTAATGAGAGTATATCTAAAAGTTCAAATGCTTTTACACGAAATCGAGCAAATTTATACAAATATCCTTCAACTTTATAAATTAATATTTCCTCACAAACACTAAATCTTAATAATTTTAAACTCGTGTTAAAGTTTCTTCTAAAATTATTTTGTGTGGTTCCTTGTTTGGTAGACTAGAATGTCAGATCTAATTTGTTTCTAAGTATCAATGACACTCTATCTAGGATTCCTAAACCAATCAAACAAATCCTTGAGTAGGAGAATAACTTCAATAAATTCTAAATTGCATGGCTCCTTGTGTTCATTTTATATCATGTACCTAATAATGCATGGCATGCATATACCAAGATCGCATCACACTGCACCTTATTTACATGTCTCGTTATGTAGATGTAACTAAAAATTTATCTTTTACTATTATTTTTTATGTCATTTACAACTAGTTAATTTTGGATAGTATAGGGTGTGATTATCTTCAATCCCAATCTATATATGAAATTTATTGGGCACTTAAAACTTATATTGGAATGGAAAAGGAATTGACAAGGAAAATACTATCTACCACACTAAAACCGCCTTAAACTATATTGAAATGCATACAACAAAAATAAATCAATGTAAATGTTACATTTGAGTTAGGTTTATATTGAATAAGGTGAAATTATCATTTTGAATGATGGGCACTTGTCCAAATAGCTACATAAAATTATTAAATAAGTGAGTGATGTGAATGTTGAAAGAAAACAAAAAATTTATTTTATTGAAAATATAAATGCTTTTAGATACAACTATGTAAATAAATTAAAATCATTCCTATTTTTTATTAATATGGATTATAAAAATCTCAAGTATGTTGTAAACTTACAGTGAAAGAAAGGAAAGGATATAGCTTCTGAACGCCTCTTAAAATTTTCATAAAGAGGAATGTATAGTTAACTTCCTTCTCATGAAAAGAAGCCATGAAAGAGGGATGCAAATGGAGTGGAGATGATTATGTTATACATTAATTGTTACACTCATCATTTATAGATGCTCCAATTTCTAGATGAGATAAAGAGATTACAAAGGAGATTAATAATTAAAAGAATTATGTTATAGTTAGTTGGAGAGAAGGTAATTTATTGCCCTCAAAATTAAAATATCAATAATGCAATCCTAATGGGTAATTAAAGATAAAATTATGAGGCATTTTCTCAGCTAAAATTAATGACGGTAAAGTTTGAAAATAATTGAATCTGGAAAAATGTCTCTATTTGGAATTACTAAGGACATGGGGGTACAATATCATTTAAATTTGTTGTCTAGTCGGGTAGACATTTCTTAGTGACTATTTTTGTATCACATTTACCCAATATTTCCTTCTTTGTTGACATTTATATCTTATTAGAAATAATTGTAGAATAGAATCTATTCATACACAGCTAAAAAGATAATATTAACCCAAAAAAGTATAAATAAGATTGTAATAGAAAATTAAAATTTATATATTGAAAAAAAAACATAAATAAGAATAAAAAATCTTGAAAATAATTCTCAATAAGCACAGTGTCAAACCTAGAAACATATCTCTTTTTGGAGTTATTAAGAACATTGGTGTACGATATCATTTACATGTGTTGGCTAGTGGGGTAGATATTTCTTAGTGACATTTTTTGCATCACATTTAATTAATATTTCCTTCTTTGTTTAAGTTTACATCTTATTAGAAATAATTGTGAAATAGATTCTATTGTTATAGAGTTAAAAAGATATTATTAACTAAAAAATTATAAATAAGATTGTAATAGAAAATCGACAATTATATATTGAAAAACACTATAAATAAGAATAAAAATCTTGAAAATAATTCTTAATAAGCACATTGTCAAACCTAGATAAATATCTCTATTAAGAGGTAATAAGGACATGTGGGTACGATATCATTTATATTTGATGGCTAGTGGGGTAGATATTTCTTAATGACTTGTTTTTGTATCACATTTAACCAGTATTTCCTTCTTTGTTTAAAATTATATCTTATTAGAAATAATTGTAAAATAGATTCTATTGATATAGAGTTACAAAGATTATACTAACCAAAAAAATTGCAAATAAGATTGTAATAGAAAAACAACAATTATATATTAAAAAATATATAAATAGAAATTAAAAAAACTTGAAAATAATTTTGAATAAGTGCATTGTCAAACTCTAAGATTGACCACCACCAAACATTCAAAGTGAATTAATAATATAATACATTATTTGTTACTATCTTAAACAGATTCGTAACCTAGAAATCTAGGTTTGACAATAATATAACTAGTAACCGCACCTTACTATACAATGGGTATGTCGTAGACGTATGGAACATCAATTGGGTCAATTAAGGAAAATTTTGGTCTCAGTTTTCATTCATTTATGCAGTGTATGATATAATTTGAAACAATTCATATTGTATATTGTATAATGAAGGCAATGTTTTAATAGAGGAAATTAGCAGTTGTAGTTGCAACAACCTTAAAAAAGATATATATATATATATAAGGAGGTATGGAAAGAGGAGGGATAGAGAAAGAGATGGAGGGATGAAAAGGGAGTGAAGGAAGAAGTAATGGGCAAAGAGATGGGCAATACAAAGAGAGAGAGATAAATATGTTATTATTAATTATATTTGATATAATGTAATTTAAGAAATATTCAATATTGATTTTATATAATATCAGTTAAATTATATATAATTTAATTATACTTATTAGTATATTTAATATTTTACACATAGAAGGATGGAGTTTGAATTACAATGGCTATGAGAGAGGCAAGATGGAAGAGGAAGAATAATATGAGGGGTCAGTCAAGTAGAACAACAATGAACTCATAGTGGGAAGAGTAGATGTTTATCCATTCTAGGATTGGCCCTACTTGGTCAAAAAAGAGTATTTAGAATAATAGGAAGGGATTTGTTGAGCAAGCTTTGCTTATTCTTGCATGTAATCTTTTTTGTTAGTATTAATATAAAAACTATGCTTACGAAAATAAAAAGAACAAAATATATTTTACGTATAGAAAATTAAACTATTATTATGGTATATTATATTTTGTGATAAAAAGATTAAATATACATATAAAATTATTATCGCTAATAATTAATACATTTATATAAATTAAACTAAATTAAAAAATAAAAATAATTCAAAGAAATAATAAATATAACCAGAATACTAATAATTCAACAATTATATTATATAATAATAGTATATATTTTTAATATAATGATAAATATAATTATAAATTATATTATTTAATTATAAATTATGTAAGTAAAAATTTATAATAAGATTTCTGAACAAATAGTTAAACTTAAATCTATTTATTTATTTTTTGATAAAAATGGACATGCCATTGTATTTTAATAAACTGCTTCAGTGAGGCTCTAGGAGGAAAGAAGCAGTAAGAAAACCTCCTTTTCTTGCCAATATACAGAATGGAAATCCTATGCTATTAGTAACTTATGCCCCCAAAAAGAGTCTCTATCTCAAAACCATACAATCGATAATCAGAGATCTGTAATTAAAATGCCCCCGAGAGCCTAGCCCATAATATAACCACTTAATATATCATAACTTCATGTGGAATATTACATACAAAACCTGAGTAATTTTAGCCCCCAAAAACCCAAAAATCTACCTATATCACAACCCATTAGCCCCTTGGCTTTACTAATCCATGATAGTGGCATGGACACTGGCAAACATTGCATGAAGATGTCAAGTCTATAGTCAAGGATTTGGAATTCAGAGTACCCTTCGAGGTCCTTGCATTCGGGAAGGAGGAGGCAGCAAGGCCGTCATTTTTAGAAAATACCAAGATGGTAGCCATGTTTTCAAAGAGATTGTAGGCTTCCGCCATTATTGATGTTGGGATGAAATCAACCAACAACTCTATGTTTTTCTAAAAATTCGTTGAGTCCCTGCCAGTAATTCCTAGTTTAAACGCATCATATAGCTTAAAAAATACCATATCCTTCTCTAGATGGCTTAGAAAAAAAATACCTCCAACCCAGGCCTGTGAACTCCTAAGACTATAACCCAAAACAACACTATGTATATTTTCTACTGATGCAAAGTCTAGTCTTACAACATTATCAACCATCTCCATAAAAGGAATGTAATCTTGTGTTAAGTCATAGAAATTAGACAGGAAAATAGACAAGACATGTGAGTGAAAAATGCTACACAGAGAAGATGGAAGTAAGACGTGCTCACCAATGATGCTCCGGAGAGCATCCAATACCTCTTCCTGCAACTTGTTGAAAACCACCTTCATGGGATTTTGCAGGTAGTCATCTGGGATCGAGCACTCCCAGTGATGAATTGGAAGATGAATCTGCATGTTGAGGTCTCTATACTCCATGACCGCTCCAAATCTAAACCCGCACAGTTGAACCAAAGGAAAAAAAACTCTTTCAACTTGCACTTAGTAATGTTCGAAAACCAGAAAAATCATCACCCTAAGCCAAAAGAATGAAGCTTATAGAGTAGATTGGTGAATAGACAGGATGGCCAGGTGTTGTGTAAATGTCATTACCAACCCCAAACACGTGTGAGGAGATGAAAATCTATACTTGGGAGTGTGGCATCCAAGTGATCAATTCCCAATGTACCACTTCAGCCAAAAAAATTAAACCAGCACCGACGAAAGGAATAAATATCCTGAAAAAATGTACCACCTCACCCTCCAAAGTGACGCTATGTACCCATATACTCAATGTGGGAACAAAAAGAAACACATACTTTTTGAGGAACCAAATATGGGTTAAATCCATTATTTGTGCCACCTAACACCAGCCTCCTTGGGATACCAAATAATGCCTATGATCACCTATGGTGACCTAAGCCAACACGAGCATGCCTCATACAATGACAGTCTGTTAACCCTTCGTATAAGGGGTCATTTCACTCTTAACCCAATCAATTCCCTTATCCTGGATTAGGGGACTAAATAGGGGTTCATACTCCCACAAAGTTGAGCCACCATCCAGTTTGACACCCTTGTTGGATAACCAGTCTGCTAGCCCATTTGCCTCCCTGTAGCAGTGCAAAATTTTATATTCTGTAAATCTTGAGAGTAGCTTCCTAGCATCATTAAGGATGTATTGAATCTCCTAGCTAGGTAAGATTTGGAGTGAGAGGGAAGAAGCAATGTTCTGAGAGTCCCCCTCAATGTGTATATACCTAATTCCCTATGAGAGAGTGAGATATAATCCCAAAAATAGAGCCCTAGCTTCCACAATGTTGTTCAATCCATCTGGAATTTTAGTACTAGCTGCTCTAATTACTGACATGTATGGTTCCCTCATGACATAAATGACTCTCGAGACCCCAAGATTTCCCTTAGAAGCCCCTTCAAAGTTGATTTTAGTAAAACCTTTATCTGGAGGTTCCCACTTGACATCTTTCCTATGCTCACCCTTTGATTGCTTCCCAATTTAAGGACACCTTTGAATGGGATAACGATGGAAGGCCATAAGTTCAGAATTTTTGAGTCTTGTGAGGTGAATTTATAGGAAAGAGAGTTGGATCAAGAAGAGTAATCATTCACCATTTTAGAGATTGATTTAGCAACTATATCACAGACCTAACTAACCGACCCGACTTCCTTTCTGAAAATTCTCTTATTCCATTCCCACCAAATGCACTATGTTAGAGCTGTTAGTGCGACTCTCCAAATGTGACCAAAGAATGTATCTTTATGCAAGAGTGGCCACTATTTGAGGAGATCTATTAGTGATTCTGGAAGGGGGCCCTTCCAACCTATCTTACCCAAGATCCAATACCATATCTCCTATGAAAAGGGGCAAGAGATAAATAGATGATCTGCTTCTTCAATATGGGATTTACATAAGACACACTAAAAATTTTCAGCAATGCCAAGCTTGCTTAAATGGTCACTAGTGAGGTTTCTCTTAAGGATTTTCAGCCACAAGAAAGATCCTTCCTTAGGGAGAATTGTTGTATGCCAGCATAAATTAAAAAGTTGAGCACTAGGATGTCAAGCGTGGCTCATAAGATGAAGATATGCCAGCTTTACAGAATATCTATCATTTGGAGCAACTAACCAAATCAATCTATCACTAATCAGGTTAATGTGTAATAGTCTTTGGTCTAGGATGCATTTCAGTTGCACCTTTTGGTCCTGAGGAATATCAACCTGAGTTATATCTCTCCATTCTTCCTTAATTCCTCAGGATGTTTTAGACACCACATAGAAGTCCCTAACCCGATTCCCCCACATTTGCTAAAAGATAATCTTGGTTGAGTAAAGTATGCTTGGAACACTTGCAATGGGGGGAAAATCATTCCATGAATCATCCCAGAAGTCTTCTATATCTCCTAAATTAATTACCCATGATAGGTGTGGGAGGATAACTCGTCGACATTTGAGAACTAAGTTCCACATTACAGATCCAAGAGGGGGATTCTTAATTTTGAAAATGTGAGCAGGGTCATCACCGTCCAAACATTTAAGTCTGATTATTTTTGCCCACAAAGAGCCTGTATTTTCATATAATTTCCATGCAAGTTTGGCCCCAAGACTAATATTTCTCTCATATATGCTATGGAGCCCTACCCCCCACAATCCTTTGGGAGTGAGATTTTGTCCCAGGACACCAAAGGTATCTTTGAAGTCTCATCCAAGTTACCTTTCCAGATAAAGTCTTTGAGACTTCTTCTAATCTTGTCAATCACAACCCTAGGTGCTTATAGAATAGACATGATGTAATTAGGGATGGAGGAAAGCACTGAATTGACAAGAAGGATTCTCCCAGCTAGTGATAGCCATCTGGATTTCCAAGAAGCAATCCAGTCTGATATGGATTGGAAAATGTTGTCCCAAAAAGGTTCCCTGCACAGACCTTGAAAGAGGGGAATACCTAGATACTTGCTTGGGATCACATCAACATCAAAACCTAACGTAATTGAGATAGCCTCCAAAATACATTTAGGAACATTGAAAAAGAAGGTCTTAGACTTTGAAATGTTGAGTTTCTTCCCCGACAAGTTGCAATATTCTTCAAGAATGTATTTGATACCTTTAGCTTCCCGTAAGGACCCCTCAGCATATAAGAGAGAATCATCAACAAATAGAGTATGGGTGACTGCAAAATGAGAATGATGAAGAAAGATACCTTCTAGTGACCCATGTTCTTGTTAATAACCTACTCAGACCTTCTGCCATAATGATGAAAAGGAATATGGACAAAGAGTTCCCTTGCCTAACCCCTTGTGAAGATGAAAACAAATTGCATGGGGAACCATTAATTAGTACTGGAAACTTGGATCCCTTAACACATGCCATAATCCATCTGATCCACTTTATACTAAAGCTCATTTTATACATGACTTGTTTGAGAAACCCGCAATTGAATCTATCATATGCTTTCATCATATCCAGTTTAAGAACTATGGCATGGAGGCCCTGCACCTTAATCGAATGGATAATCTCATGAGCTATCAGAGCTCCTTCCACCATATCCTTCCCTGGAATGAAGCCTCCTTGTTGGTCTGTAATGATTTTGGGGATAATTTTCCCAAGTCGTACTGAGATGGACTTGGTAATAATCTTGTAAATCTTATTACACAATGAAATAGGTCTATAATCTGAAAAGGAGCTAGGATGTGCACCCTTGGGAATTAAAGTGATAAAATTGTTTTTGAAGGGCCTAAACATAGTGGAGTGTCTCCTGGACTCCTCCACTACCTCCAAAATGTCAAACTTCATAATTTCCCAACATTTTTGGGAAAAACAAAGGAGTAAGTCCATCCGGTCCTGGAGCCTTATCTTCCTTCATAGAAAACACTGAGGACTTGACCTCCTCAAGAGTGAAAGGTTGTAGCAAAAATTTATTTCCTTCCTTGGAGACCAAAGATAGGATGAAGTAAAAATACAGCTGGGGATGGACCATGTGGTCATCCAATTTACTAAGGAAGGTTTGGAAAAAATGGACTGCTTCCTCCTGAATATCCTTTTCAGAATTAAGAAGGTTATTATTGACATCTTTGATTTGGAATATGGCCTTTTTCTATCTTCTGATTTTTTCTGAGGCATGGAAGAAGCTAGTATTTCTATCCCCTTCCGAAAGCCATAGTTCTCTTGACCTCTGCCTCCAAAATGATTCTTCCCTAAGTAATACTTCTTCTAATATGTCTTGTAGGCTTTTCTGAGTATCATAAACCTATTGGGACAACCCATGTTGTATGATATGCTCATTCCATCCATCCAACTAAATTTGAAGATTACATTTTTCTAAAAAATTATTCCCAAAACTGTGTTGATTCTAATCCTTGATTTTGGGTTTCATGAATGCCAATTTTTTATACAGCTGGAACATCTTGTACCCTTTTTCCATAGGGCATGATGTCCACCATTATTAGAGGATTTTGGGAAACTCGATGTCTCTGAACTACATGCATTCTATCTTAAAGTACAAATTTGGTTTAAAAGTATTGTTAACCAGCTCAACTTCCAAGCTCACAACATAGTAGTCCGATCTAGAGATGCTAAGGATGTTGGATTGGGAATAGCCATTTGATAGAATCCAATGTGAATTTAGGAAAAATGTGTCAATGTGGATACCAAAAAACTATTTCCCCTTTCTCCTATTAGACCATGTTATCTTTCCATGAGATGGACAATAATCAAAGAGAGCATTTCCCTCAACAAAATTCTAAATTCTTGGGTAACTTTATAGGAGGGATCTGCACCCCCAATTTTATCCATATCCCCCATTATAGAATTAAAATCTCCTCCTATAATAATCTTAGATCCACCAAGGTGAGAGATAGTTAGCGACAGTGCATCCCATAAACCTTTCTTACCTGAATTTGAGATTGGACCAAAAACATTAATCAGGGAAAAAGAGAGTGCAAAGACTAAAACCTCAGCCAACACCCAGTTAGCAGTTGAGGCCCGTAACTCCACTTTACACTTATATGGATTCCATAAGAGAGAAATGCCTCCTAAGGCACATAACAAAGGTACATGTATAAAAGCCCACCCCTTCCAAGCCCAAAAAATAGAAATCCCTTTCTCTTGAGATAGCTTAATCTCCTAGAGGAGAACAATATCGTCCCTTCTTATCAAGATTTGATCTTTGATAAGTAGAGATTTTTTAGGGGCATTAATGCCTCTAACATTACAGGACATAATCCTTATTGATTATTTAGGGAGGTAGTTTCTCTCCTACCCTGCTTCATTTGTTTGGCTATTGAAGCGGCCACCTCGTCTTTAGATTTCCTAGGTAATGTAGAGAAAGGGAGAGTAGTCTGGACCCCAGCAATAATCTCGGCCTCTATCTTCTTCCCTTTCATAGGGAGGCCTCTTGGTTTTTTTGAAGTATATGAGCATATTATAATATTTGAGGTATTGGCCTCCATCTGAATGATACCACAAGAAGTTACAAGGGATGCTACTGTAGTAGAGTCCTGATTCAAGGTGTCTATATTCATCTTACCTCCCAGATTATCTCCTATGTTATCCTCAGTAAAGAACTCCTCTTCCCCTCCAAGTAGCATTAAATCTACCACCATATCAACATCCTCTTTTGAAACACTCTTGCAAGAGACACCTAAGGTAGGTGAGACCCCTAAATTTTCTTTCTGTGAGAGTGGGCTACAGAAAACTGAAAGAGGGGACTTGGGGCCCGTATAACATGTTTTGTCTGATAGGTTTGGATCTAACTCTTGAAGAAACCTGTGTTGGATATTTTTGTGAGTACATGGGAGAGTTACAGGTACCAATTCATCTGGTCCCAAATCTACTTTCGAGGGCCACTCTAGTTCATAATCCAATGCGAGACTAGCAATCTCTAAGTTATGGCGATGCCAAGAGTCAAAATTTGAGACAGTTGTAGTTGGAACTGGTGATCTAGGTGGCAAGACAAAAATGAAGCATCCAAAATGTTAGGAGAACAAAGAATCTGATTGTGTTCATATTTATCCTCCGAAGAAGTGTCACCCAATAAATTGTTCAGTGGTAGAATCGGGCCATTTATCCCAGCTTCTCCCTGCCCAACCTCTAGGTGGTCATCCAACACTAACCCTAGGTTCTTATCAACCTTTTGTAGACCCTCTTTTGATTGTGTGCCTTGCGAGGTAAAGGTTGTTTTTAATATAATATTCTCCAACTGTGGCATGAATTTCTACCAAGAATCAAGGAGAGGCCCTATTTATGATAGAGAAATAGACACTAAAAGATTATTCTAATCTTTGAAGGTAAAAGGAAGCAAGGGGAGGAATATCATGGCAAGCTGGGGAAAGAACACCACATTCTAGTGGTGAAGAACATAAATCCTAACATGCTCTAATGTTATTGCAACCACCTTCCTGGCATTGGGAATCCAGATGACCGAGAGTAGCCATCCTAAGCGTAATTAGAAATGAGTTATCTAAAATGATCGGTTGTTGTAGAGGGCCAAACTTGGATTGAAGGCAAAGCATCTTCAGCCATGTGTTCATAACATCTCTTAGAAGGCATAACCTAGAAGGAGCTCTACAATCATCTAGGGAAACTCAATCATGGCAAAGAAAAATACCCAGTTTGTTAGCCATTACCTCCAAAATTTTAGGCTGTCAAAATTCCAAAGGGAGAGCAGGAAAAGAGACCCAGAAGGGGAATGATCTAATCTGGCACTTCTGGGGTTGAAAATTTGGGAACCATACTTGAGTATGAATCCCCCAACCCTTCATAAACCAACCCTTACAATTATGAATATCATCCCTGCTAATCTTATTTTTGAAAATAGCTATGAAAAATCCATGTCCATTATTGATCATAAAAGCTTCTTGTAACCCTACCTAGTTATTTGAAGCCCATTCAAAAAATTCATAATTAGAAGGGGAATGGTTCTAGATCTTACCCATCAATTCCCTTGCCCTCAAATCTTGGACTATAGTTGAGACCATTGGCTCCAACATGAGTATTTTGTTGGCATCCCGACGTGCATTGCTCTGGGTTCTTGGAGAAAGTATCGGATCAAAACTTGGCAACGGATTGAAGGGAGTTCCTTTGGATTAATATCCACACAAATGACCAAGGGAGTCATGTCTTTGTTGATAGGTGAGGGGACAATGTTCAGATCTATGAGGCGGGAGGGAGATATAGATCCACAAATATCAAACCTAACGGTCTTGTCTGGTATCCTCCTTTTCCTGTGCTTATTGGAATCTCGCCTCTCAACCTTGCAAAAACTCCAATGTGGGAAAGACTGAGAATTCCATCTTCTCTAACCACCCTTACTCCAAGATTTATCTTCCCATATGCCTGACTGAAAAACCCATTGCGGTTGATTTTGCAATAGAAGATGAGGTCGAGATTCATCGAACCATTTACCTGAACGAAAGACCCAAAGTGGAACATGATAGGGTTTGGAAGCCGCCTCATTCTAAACCTTATCCCTCATTTTTTGGATTAGAAATACCCAATCTACCTCATCGTCCCACTGCTCCCCTAAATAATTTCTCCCACCAAGCTTCTTACCCTGAACTTTGGCCACACCATGTCCTACCGCCTACTCCAGATCTTTGTGCGAAACCCTTGTTGCGCAATCTTCCTTTGTTGAGCCCATATCCGAGCCCCTTTAAACTTAAATATGTTTAAAATATTATATTTAAAATAATGATTATTAATTCTATATTAAAATTTATGTAAGAAATTCAAAATAAGGGACCATATTTTGAATTTAAATAATTAGATAAAAATGCATGTGGAATAGTAAATGTCTTTATAAAGGATAACAGTGAAAATTTATTCTGATATTGCTATCAAAATTTAATTGTGTAGTTTTCCAAGCTCTCATTGCATCTACCAAAGCATAAAGAAGGGGGAATTTATGTTAGAAGTTATATTTATAGTGCACTAGCATGTGGAACTTTGAAAAAATACCCCATAAGATGTTCATGCATGGAATATAACATGGGTGATGCACAAAATGGATTTTTTTAATCAAGATTTAGAATTTTTTAATTAAAATAAACTATGAAAGTTTGACGTTGAATCCGAAAATCTTTGCTAGTATTCAAAAACACCTAAGTGTGTTATTATTCTTTTCTTGGAAATGAAAAGAAGAAAGAGGGATAAGAAAGAGAAAACCATTCATGAGATGGGGAAGAGAAGTTGTATTGTAGGAGGAAGAAATAATAAAGTTGAAAAAGGTAGCTATAGAAGATACATTGGCGACCTAGAGAGGGTTAGGTGGGTGAAGTGACCTATTGAGAAGAGAGAGTTTTGGTATGGGGATGAAGATGAGATGATTGTGTAGAATCTTAGAGACTTGGAAAGAGACAAAAAATGAAGAGGTGGCTATAGACTGTGAGAAGAGAGTTAGGGTCATGATCAAGGTAAAATAGAGTTGAATAGCCTAGAGGAAAAAAAATTGCTTGCAGCTTTTAAGACCATAGAGAGGCTAACAACTATGATTTTATATGTTAGATGATTTATTGGAAATAAAATTGTAGTTCTCATTGCAATCTTCTATTGTTACAAATAAAGAGTCTCTATTATATGAAGGTGCCCACCACCATCAAATTCCACATCTCCTTTCCTTTTATTGGTTGTAATCGTATATGTTGGAGGAAGATGAATGTGTGATGGCATAACAATTGAAACTCTTTTTCTTGATTTGGGGATTCACTCATTTAATCCAAAATGACTCTCTCTCTCTCTCTCTCTCTCTCTCTCTCTCTCTCTCTCTCTCTCTCTCTCTCTCTCTCTCTCTCTCTCTCTCTCTCTCTCTCTCTATTTTCCAATTGTAAACTAGACACACACACACACACACACACACACACACACACACACACATATGTATGTATGTATATATTGTGAGACCCGTAATAGAATATTTGGAATCACAAAAATAATTTCTAATAACACAACAAGCTGTCAGAGATATATGTTTCTAAAGTGCAACTATATTTTTTTAAAATGGGCATTGCCAGTATTCAAAAAACCCTCGTTAAAACCTATATGATAACCTTATAAATGATGGCATGGAAGAGGAAAAGAAAGGTTGTCATGGAATTCAAACTCGTTTATTTTCACAACCACAAAATCAATACTTTTGAAGTTCCAAATTCAAATTTTAAAATGGACTCAAACACATCTCTTTCCCTCTATCCCAACTAATTTCAAACAATAAATTTTCAATTCCTTTTCCAAGATCCAATATGCACATATGGATTAGATCTACTTCATTTTCACAAGTATACTTCAACCATGTTTTAAATTCAAATTTTTAAATGGAGCCCAAGACATCCCCTTTCTCTATCCAAAGATAATATATCAACTCTTACATGAAAACTTTTTAAATTATGTCGATATAAATGGCCATCATTCTAAACTTATTTTAAGTATGTGTAATCCATTCTAAAAAAATTCTTACCTAATTGTGAAACTCTTATAATCACTCTTGTTTTTTATTAGAGGAAAATTGGTTTTACAGGTACCGGAAACCCAAAGTTTACAAAATAAAAGGGTTCATCCTGTACATCAGATAAGTAGATGCAAACCAAATAGGACCCATACCCAACCAAAAGCCAAAAAAGAGGGGACAAAACACCCCTAAAACCTAGAGGCATTTAACCAAAGACTAATTCTTCCTAATTATATATGTATTTATGTTCGTAACCTTCTTAACAATACTATCTAAAGGAGCAACATTCTTTTCCTTAATCCTAACTATTATCACTCTTGTTAATATATTATTAAATTTAGATTATTTGTAAATTAAAATTTAAAAAACCATAAACATACTAATTATACCATTATACATTATTTATGTATCAAAATTAATTTTTATAATCAACTTGCTCTCTGCATTAAAGGGACTTGAAAATTCAAAAGATCATAATCTAAGGATCATAGTTTTTTATTAAAATATTTTTTTTCCATTTTTTTTAAATCTTATTATATTTATTAGCTAAAGAATGTTGATGCTTACAGATTTTTATCTCTCTTTGTAGAGAGATGACATAATAATGTGCACCATAATTTAATGTTTTGACATCATGTAGTGAATTTAAATGATTCTCAAATTTTTGCAAAAATTTACTATTAAACTTGTGATTTCAAATCCACATTAATAAACCTAAAATCATATTACCATATTTTTGTTGAGGAACCTAAAAAGACCCTCCAAAAAAATGAAATCTACAATTACATAATGTAAATTATATTTTATTGATATACCCACCTGATATTCTATATTTTTTTACTTGTATATCTAAAAAATATTTATCAATAGTCAACATTCACAACATTAAAATCATAATTAATTATAATTTTAAAATTAGTCCTTGGATATTAAAATCATATCTCAAATTTGAAAAAAATAGTCAAAGATGAAACCTTTCCCTTTTAAATAAATATAATCTTAACTTGTCTGAATTTATGTGTGAGTAGGCATGAAATTATGTTTATGAGTAGGTGATTAATGTTTGGGGGCAAGAAATTCGGCCTCCATGTTTCATTTTGCATAATCGTTTAAAAAGCTTTATTTGTATAACTATTCCATGCAAAAGAGGACTTTAGCCAAATAATTTTTTGAATTGTTGGTAGATCCATATTCAAGATCATGTCTTGGTCAACAAATGTGTTAAATGATGAGGTATTGACCTTCTCGGTTTCTTTTCAATCCACAATTTAAAGGGTGCTGACAAAGCCTTGAAGTGGATGTAAAGACTCATGTACTTTGCAAAATCACAATAAATAAATTTTACATATATACTTTTTAAACATACAATTTAGTATATTTTTAAAAGCTTTTTCTCAAATTGCACCTTGCTTTCCTAATAAATAAATTTTCCATATATATATTTTTTAAAATACAATTTAGTGTGTCTTTTAAGCCTTTTTTTTTCAAATTGGACCTTGTTAGAAAGCACTGATATGTGGCTAGTACCAATATAGTATAGCGGGCACTATATTGTTGGTAATCGAAATATATAAATCTAAACTCTACATGAGCTACAATAAAATCTCTTCACTTATTTAAAATCCCATACAATATATGTGCAACGTATACTATAGTAAGATCAACATTACAATGCACTGGAATTTGTATAATATTCAAAATGTGCGTACGTATCTGTAAAAGTGGGGAATAAAAATTTGGCGTGAAAATTCAAATTTTCCATTGTTAAGGCCTTAAATATAATATCACATGTATTTTCATTCACTGTTGTCTCGTGTAGTGCTTGAGCTCCTCCACTCGAACATAAGTGGGTGAACTAGTGTACATACGGTAGAGCAATTTCTTACTCTCCAAGGCACCATTAATGCAATTATACGAACTGAGATTCTTTTGAGTGAACCCATCATATCCCAACTATTTAATTTCCTGAAGTTGATCTGTTACTTCCATCATATTGGGCCTATCATCCTTTTCAGCAATAATACATCTGAAAGCCAATTCAGCCATCCTCCACACCATGCCTCCAGACAGAGGCTTGACATTAATCTCCAACTTTGGATCCACAAGCTCATCCAGAGCCCCACTTTGAATCTTGGACACAATCAAATCAGCAAGCGCATTTTCCCTTTTATCCCTGATTCAATCCATGGCCTTTTTGGCACAAATCAGCACTGCTAGAACCACCCCAAAAATGGTACGCATCACTTTTGTAAGTAAGATGATAGTAGTGGTGGTAATCAGGGTCAACATAACCATGAGTACCCTAAGGGCTTGTAGAAATGTGGGAGGCTCCTAGTGGCACTCATGCAGAGGTAGGGTGGTGGATTCTTGACATTTCATGGGTTGAACTAATAAGGGAAACACGAGGTACAAGGCACCTTCCCAAATGAACACAAGGTTTGATTTTAAACCAACAAATGGACTCAAGGATTCTAATGCCAAATGAGAATTAATTCAACCAAAATTAGAAGGAACTAACTGGTTATGGGGTCAAAATCTATGTATTATGCACAAAGTTCTTGGAATAAGTAGGGAGACCTAATTGCATAGTACTAGGTCAGCAGAAACCTTCCAAAACCCATAACTCCAAAACTTCTAAAATAATTTTCAAATAGATTATATTTTTGGATACCCACTACAATGGTTTACAACATGTAAGTGACTTAGCATAGGTTGTTTTGGACCAAATGCCACTGCTAGAGCACTGTACCCTGCAACAATGCACAAAAGAGGATGAATTTGTAAAGCAACTACCTACTCCATCCAAATCCAAGACCCCAACTCTTAAAAAGTGACTATTTATATCCTAGGTTGAACAAATATAAAAGGAATTAGGTACATACCCCTAGCAACACCAAAAGCCCCGAATTAGGCCTTCAAACCCTCCAAAACTAGGGCTTCTCCAATCTGGACTCTCCAAGCACTATATCCTTCAATTGATGGACCAAACACCATCCCGTGATCATATTAAGAAGGATTCCATCATAATTTAGTGTCATTCTTTGAGTACACTGGCTACTGCAATAACTATGCAACCATACCCTTACTCCTTAACACTGCAACCAGGCACAAGCTCGGTGATCACCTACAATTTCTTTGGTTATTCCTACATTTAGATATTTAGTTGACTATAATATAATGGTGGATTCATCCCTTAGTCA
This sequence comes from Thuja plicata, assembly GCA_018584345.1. Taxonomy (NCBI): domain Eukaryota; kingdom Viridiplantae; phylum Streptophyta; class Pinopsida; order Cupressales; family Cupressaceae; genus Thuja; species Thuja plicata. Next base: position 2,653,657 of record MU223613.1, on the reverse strand, counting down.
CAGATATCACAGGATGGGATGAATCCTAATTCATTCTTTTAAAAACAATGTAAAATCACTGGATTTCCACGAGACAGTCAAATCCTTTTGTATGAAATGCAAAAAAAAATGGATTAGAATGTATTCAAACAAGACTCTAGAACATTAATAAATATATTTACAACTTTTTTTTTTAATAAGACATCCAAAGTAGATCAAAATATGCAGGAATACTTGTTTTATTGCTTCAAAAACTTGTGCAGTCGATACAGTAGATGTACCCAACCATACTCTGTATTTCCAACCATTGGAGGGAATGTAAATATGAGACTTATAATTGTCCTAACGATTTCTCATCAGTTTTGAGAGGTTACAATTACCTTTAGTAACTAAAACATTAGTTCACTATGAATCCTAATTGACTGTTAGTATTTAAAAATTCAAATCGTGAACTTTCAATCTTTAAACAAATTGACATCCTAAATTTGATCATTGATCAATAGGTGATCAAGATGACTTATTAAACTTCCCTAATCACTTCTAGACCCTAACTGACTCATTGGACTCTATTGGTCCATTTACAAAACAATATTTGGTCCTAGTCCTTTACTTGGACAAATTAGGACTTAACATCATTTTATTGCATCCCTTATTGTGAATTGTCATTATTGGTTTCAATACATCCCAATTCACACTTAGGGATAATTTTTTACTTCTATCTGATTGGATCCATGGTGACCCTAGGTGTCTTCATATGTTCTCCTACACCATACACCCCACCTTGGAAAAAGTTCTTGTCCCAAGAACTAAGGGATTGTGTCTTCTTGCCACCCATTCTCTTTGTAGGTGGTCCTCTTCTCTTCTCTTTGTGAGCCCTCTGATCAGCATCCAATTCTATCCTCCTATCCCTCACACCTGCATGTAAAGAGTGAGAAACAAAATAAGAAATGGGACCAAGTTCAAATCTATCATCATACTTCAAAATGGACTGTTGCAAACAGAGATCTTGTACTCCTACAAACTGTCCTTGCAACTGCATTCTAGGATCAAATAGACCCTTCCTTGTGTCCTTCAATCACACCACTGTATTTTTCTTCATTGATTGTTCCAAAGGACACCACATTGTGCCAATAAGGACACCATCTTCATGCTCTATTTTTTTACTTACAGTCAATGCCTTATGATTGTCCACAAAACTCATCTTTAGAGACCAATCAAGTGGTTTGAGACTCCTGTTGTGTAGTCACAATTTTCTCATGTTGTGGAACCTACAAATCAACATTTGTTTTTGCACCAAAGATAATGATTCCACCAACTTCTTCTACTTGGCTTGGAATATGTTTAAAGGTGAATTTTCTTCCCTCCTTGTACACCACATATTTATTCTTTAAACCATAATGAATGGTCTACCTTAAAGCCAACCATGGTCTCCCTAAGATGATGTGGCAATATGTCATGGGAACTATATCACATAGAACCCTAACAACATAACCCCCAATTGAAAAGTCTACATATGCTTGCTCCTTAATCACAATATTCTGATCATTACTAACCCAAGAAGCCCTAGATGGTCTTTCAATGGGGAATTTAGGTAATTTTAACTTATTTACCATCTCATAGGACACTAGAATTTCAAATGAACCAGAATCTATGATAACCTTACAAACTATGCCATAACATTTACAATTTGTTCTAAAAATAGATACCTTGGGTATATGTTGAATAGGTGACCTTCCCATCAAGAGACATTCACCTTCTTCAGGGTATTCATAGTCATGGGGTATTCCTTCTTCCTCTTTTTGTTTACTATCATCTTCCCCTTGAGTCAAATGGACCATCTTGTCATTCTTCTTAGCTTCTCTTTCAGAACACTTGTAGAATGGGTGCCCTTCTTCACCACACTTGTAGCACTTCCCAGAGAAGCTCTTTCCTCTACCACTTCTTTGTTCTCCTTTCTAATCTATGACTTTCTCTTTACCCTTAACATTATATCCTTGGCTGGGATTTACTCCTTTGCCCTTGTTTTGTTGCCCTCTTGAATTGATTTACCTCTCTTGCCTTCTTCTAATCTTGTCTTCTACCTTCATTGCCAACTTGTAGCAATATTAAAGAGTCCTTGGTGTACCCATGCTCATTTCATCTTGGATATTGTACCTCAACCCTCCAAGATATCTAGCCATCTTCTCTTCCATATCTTCATCAAGAGAGGCTCTTATGTCAAGCTTGTAGAATTCCTCTGTATACCTTTGGACATCCATGTCCTCCTACTTCAACATTTGAATCTTCTTGAAGAGTTGAACCTTGTAGTCCTCAAGTAGAAACTTCTCCCTCATTTTTTCCATCATTCTAGTCCATGATGTGATCTTTGGTAGGCTTTTCTTCCACCTCTCTAGTTGTAGGCAATCCCACCATAACAATGCATGACCCTTAAGCCTTGCTTTTGCAATCTTAACCTTATGATTGTCTTTATTGTCCTCATAGTCAAAGTGGTTCTCAATAGCACTAAACCAATCAAGGAGCACTTCCTCATCCATCTTCCCATCATACATTGGGTTATCTTCTTTGAATTTGGATTATCCTCCTTTAACTGCCTTCAGGATCTTTACTAGTCTGGCATCCTCAGGATCCAACCTTTCTTCAATAGGTTCCTATTCTACTTCATCTCCATCATCACAAGGGTCTGAACCCCTCTTCTCAGCAAGATTGGTCAATCGCTCAATCACTTCTTCCAATATTCTGCTCTTTTATGCTTGCTCCATGACCATCCTAGCAAGCTCCATGTTTGTCATCTTTGGAGGGATGTTTTGAGCCTCTTCTTCAAACTCCTCAAACTCTTCTTCAGACATACACACCTAATCTTCCTCCCAAGGTTCTTACATGCTCTGATACCACTTGATGCAAAGGTAGGGTGGTGGATTCTTGACAATTTGATGGGTTGAACTAATAAGGAAACACAAGGTACAAGATACCCTTCCCAAATGAATACAAGGTGTGATTTTAAACTGACAACTTGAATCGAGGCTTCTAATGCCAAATGAGACTTAATTCAACCAAATTCAGAAGGAATTAACTGGTTAAGGGGTCACAATCTATGGATTATGCACAATGTGCTTGGATTCAGTAAGGAGACCTAACTGCACAGTGCTAAGTTAGTAGCGACCTTCCAAAACCCATAACTCAAAAAATTTTGAAACACTTTGCAAATAGATTATATTTTTGGATACCCATTACAATGGTTTACAACATGTAAGTGACTCAACATAGGTTGTTTTGGACTAAATGCCACTACTGGGGCATTGTACCCTGCAACAATGCACAAAAGAGGATGAATTTGTAAAGCAACTACCTACTCCACCCAACTCCAAGATCCCAACTCTTGGACAGTGACTATTTATATCCTAAGATGCACAAATACAAAAGGAATTAGACCCAGACTCCTAGTAACACCAAAAGCCCCAAATTAGGCCTTCAAACCCTCCAAAACTAGGGCTTCACCAATCTAAACTCTCCAGGCACTATATCCTTCAATTGATGGACCAAAAACCATCCCCTATTCATATCAAGAAGGATTCCATCATAATATAGTGCCCTCCTTTGGGTAGAATGGCTACTGCAATAACTATGCAACCATATCCCTACTCCTTAACACTGCAACCAGTGACAATCTCGATGATCACCTGCAATTTCTTTGGTTTTTCCTACATTTAGATGTTTAGTTGACTATAATACAATGGTGGATTCATCCCTTAGTCACAAATATCATAGAATGTGATGAATCATAATTCATTCTTTTAAAAACAATGTAAAATCACTGGATTCCCACGAGACAGTTAGATCCTTTTGTATGAAATGCAATAAAAATGGATTGAAATGTATTCAAACAAGACTCTAGAACATTAATAAATATCCTTACAACTTTCTATTTCAATAAGACATCCAAAGTAGATCAAAATATGTAGGAATACTTGTTTTATTGCTTCAAAAACTTGTGCAGTCTGGATAGTAGATGTACCCAGCCATACTTTATGTGAATGTAAATATGAGACTTATTACTGTCCCAACCATTTCCCAGGACATTTCCCATCAGTTTTGAGAGGTTACAATTACATTTAGTCTAGAGCCTCTCACACTACTACGATCACTCCTTATTTCATCTAACGGCTCCAAGTTTACTGCGTGATGAGCTATTGAACTTGTGAAATGGATTTACTAAGCAATGTCAATCAGCTATTCATTTGTTGGCTAGTGGAGTATTTAATTTGTTGAAAGCTGGAATTACCACAACTATTTCAAGGCGCTGCAGGGACGGATGAGATTCTTAACATGGTCCTCCAATCTTTTTCCACATCTTTCTACCGTTAATTGCATATTATAGGCTGTGCTTTTCAAATAGAAAACGCCTATGGCGTAAACATATATAATTGTTACTCGAAAGGTTACTAAGTTTTTAATACTAACAATCTACCACTATTTTAGTTTGTAATGCAAATGTTTAATACTAAAAACTCATTACAAAAGGCTGATACTATTTTAGGTTAGGAAAGAATTAATGATATCCATGAAAGGTCACGTTCATTTGTTTTAGCGGGGAGAGAAAGTGAGGTTAAATAAATGTGAACGTCACAGTGAGCATCAAAAACTCAAAGCAAGCCAAGCATCATAGCATATCAGGCAAACTATTTACTATATATAGACAAATGATTTACTGCAGCATCATATCTGCTACATATTTATAAAAATATAATGTCAAACAAAAATTAAGAGACTGATCACAGTGATGGGATTGATCTCCACACAATCAAAATACTGAATGAAAAACTAGACATAGTTTGGAGGAATTGATCGGTGCACACAAAAGAAATAACAACTTGAGGAGGCAGAGAAGAGGAGGAGCAACAAATTACGATGAGTATGCAAATATTACTGCTAATTCAGCTGCCCAATCCATTCATCACTCTGGGTGTTGGCATCCCAGAGTGAGAGTTTTCAATCCATTCATCCATAGGCGCCCTCAAACTACTCTTAACAAGAGATCAAGAAATAGTGAGCCTGAAGAAGAGGGCCCTAGGAAGAGGCCCAAGCTAGGCTTAATACCCAATAAATCTCACCTATTATCTTTGAGAGGGAATAAATTATACATCTCCAATCTCCATTACAATGTTAGTAATGAAGATATTGAGATATTGTTCTCGGAAGATGGGAAAGTGGGACTGAACAAGGCAACCATTTGTTAGAGTTCTAGTTAATTCCAACTCTCTGCATGTAATTTATTTCCATCTGCATATTCCAACTACTATTTAGGGCCTTCCACCATTTCTTTTCATGCAATCTTTAGTTCCATTTGTACTGAAACTTATCACCGTAATTTACTGATTCATACGGTGGGTTTTACATTTGTAATCCTGCATTCATTTTTAATCAAGTAATCTGAGATTTCATTTCAAGGATCTCTTTGTTCTACTCTATTTTATTTGCAAACTCTGTTTATTTCTTTCTTCCAGCAAGGTCTGTGCAGCTACAGCTGCTATTTTTACATGGCATCAGAGCGTAGGTGCTAGGAAGGAGAATTTTTTGCAGGTACAGAAGATTGGAGTCTAAAGAATGGAATTTACAGCCTCTATTATTCTCACTCCATACAACTATTTTGACTAGAATCCAAAGATTCTACTTCAGCTTAGAAGTAGAGGCCTCTATCGGATAGTTATGGATACGGAGGTTGAACCCAATTCAGCAGTTGAAAAATCCAAATATTTCAACTGCATGGATGAAGCCTTTGGTCTGCTATGCTTATCCA
>MU223613.1:2616962-2647592 GCA_018584345.1 Thuja plicata | reverse complement strand
AGGCGCAACTTGGAAGATGCCCACAGTGGATACATTCATTGAGTCCCTTATACATGAGCAAGATAAGCTTATAAAAATGGGCACAATGAAGAATTCCAAGCCTCATGCACTTGTTGTGCATGAAAGTAGGAAGCCCACTTCCAAATCCAACCAGCCATACAAAGGCAAAGATAAGAAGGATGCACATGGATCTACAAGCTCAAAAGGAAATGACAAAAAGGGAAAATCAATGTGCACCTATTGCAACCATGGGTTCCATCTAGAATCATCATGCATGAAGAATACCATTGATCTCATGGCTCAGACTCTTCAGCAGCATAATCTTGGTAGTCTTATTCTAGAGAGTGCCAAGAAGAAGCATGAAGACAAAGCACCAGAAACAAGAGACAATGCTCATGCATTGATTGTTGTTCACTCTTCTTCAAATTCATGGATCATAGACTTTAGAGCTTCACACTACATGGAAACCACAAGAGATGCTCTTTCTTCTTTAAAACCGTATTCTGGTTCTCCAATTCTTATGGGAAATGGTTCACCTATACAGGCAACTAGAATAGGGAGGGTAGAGGTTGGAATTGGAAGTTTTGAGAATGTCTTGCATATTCCAAAGCTTTCTGTTAATCATCTTTCTATGTATAAAATGACTCATTCCAGATCCATCAAGAGAGTTGAATTCACATGAGATTCAGTGAGCATCTATGACATGCAAGACAACTCCAAAATTGTTGTTAGTAAGGTGAATCACCAATCTCATCTCTACACTTTCTCTAACTTTATTGCTAAATCAGATTCTACATTACTACTAACACATGAAAATGATGAAAGTATAATTTGGCATGAAATATTTGGACATCTAAATTTTAAATACATGCAGCAACTTAGCAAACAGGGGATGGTGCAAGGCTTGCCTACCATAGAATTTTCTGATGGAGTTTTTGAAGGTTGTGCTCTTGGAAAACACCCACAAGAAAATTTTCCAAAAGGGATAGCATGGAGAGCCTCTTCTCCTCTAGAGCTTGTTCATAGTGATCTAATGGGACCATTTCCTAAACCTTCTATTAGCCAAGCCAGATATGTCCTAACATTCATTGATAATTACACAAGATACATGTGGGTGTATTTTCTCCAATTCAAATCTAAAGTGTTTGAGAATCTCAAGATTTTCAAAACTCATGTAGAGAAGCAATCTGAGAAAATGATCAAGATCCTCTACACAAATAATGGGGGGGATTATGTTAATAATGATGTCAAAAATCTTTATGATGAAGCAGGAATACAATTGCAGCACATAGTTCCTTACACTCCACAACAGAATGGGGTAGCTGAGAGGAAGAACCGATCTTTGAAAGAGATGGCCAGTTGCATGTTGCATGCTAGGTCCCTTCCCTCTAAATTGTGGGCTAAAGCAATCAACTATGCTTCATACATACAAAATATCTCTCCTCACAAATCTGTCATAGGAAAAACTCCTTTTGAAGCGTGGAGCAGCATGCAACCAGAAGTTACACATTTCTGAGTTTTTGGATCACATCCATGGGGTCACATTCCTATAAAAAAGAGGAAGACTTTGGAGCCTCAAAGAAAAGAATGCATCTTTGTTGGATATCCAAATGGTACAAAGGGCTACATATTGCTTGATCTTTCCACTGAAATGCTCTTCATTGAGAGGAGTGTCTATTTTGATGAAAGTCCCATGCATGCATCTCCGGAGCAACTCAAAGATGATACATGCAATCATTCTGATATGAATTTAGATTTATCTAAATCTAAATCAAATGAACACCTCAGTCCCAACGGAAACCAAACAACAAGGAGATTGGCTGATATATATGCTGCCCCTAATTCATTTTCAGTTGATCCAATCAAGCCAATGCATGCTTATGTGATTCAAGAATCTGATCCTCAAAATTATGCAATAGCTGTAGGAAATCCTAATTGGGAAGAAGCCATAGATGAGGAGTACAATTCTCTCATTACAAATCAAACTTGGGACTTGGTTTCACTTCCATCCAATCACAAGCTTGTAAGGTGTAAGTGGATCTATAAAACAAAGAGAACAGCAGACAGTCAAGTGAGTAGATATAAAGAAAGATTGGTAGTCAAAGGTTTTCAGCAAGTTCATGGCATTGATTATGCTGAGACTTTTGCCCTTGTGGCAAAAATAGACTCCATTAGATTGGCTCTTGCCATTGCAGCAACAAGCAAGTGGGAGATTCATCACATGGATGTGAAGAATGCATTTCTTCATGGTGATCTTGAGGAGGAGATCTAAATGGAGTAGCCACATGGATATGTACATGATTCCTCCTTAGTATGCAAGCTCAAGAAATCACTTTATGGCCTCAAGCAGGCACCTAGAGCTTGGTATGCTAAAATGGATTCTTATCTTTTGTCTCAAAATTTCATGAGATGCAAATCTGATCCAAATGTTTATATGATGAAAACATCTGACTCTTTGTTGCTCATAGTACTTTATGTAGATGATCTACTAATAACAGGTGATTCAGCCACAACTATTGTTGCAACCAAAGAAGCTTTGCATAATCAATTTGTCATGACAGAAATGGGTCTCCTCAAATTTTTTCTTGGCCTTGAAATCAACCAAATTGAATTAGGTGTCCAAGTTTCTCAATCCAAGTATGCAAGGGATCTCTTGGCTCACTTTCAAATGATTGATTGTAAGCCATCCACCACACCTTTCCTATTGGGGGTCAAGCTTGAGGATGACAAGGATACACCATTGGTTGATTGCAAACTCTACCATCAGCTTGTGGGGAGTCTTCTTTATCTCACTCACTCTCGTCCAGATCTATCATATGCAGTGGGTATTGTTTCTAGATACATGCAGGAGCCTCATGAGCTACATTAGAAAGCTGCCAAGCATATACTTCGCTATGTTCAAGGAACCATCAGCTATGGGATTCATTATTTAGCTAGATGTACATTGGATCTCATTGGCTTTACTAATTCTAATTGGGCTAGTGATAGAATTGATCACAAATCCACTTTAGGATATGTACTCAGTTTGGGATCTGGTCCAATTTGTTGGTCAAGTAAGAAGCAATCTTCCATTGCTTTATCCTCTATAGAGGCTGAATATAGAGGTACAGTTAATATTACCATTTAGGCTATTTGGTTGCAAAACTTCCTCACTGAGCTAGGTATCCATTTTCATAGTCCAACTCTCATTTGGTGTGACAATCAAAGTACACTAGCAATTTGTAGAGATCCAGTACAATGACAATGAACAAAACACATCGAGATCCACATGCACTACATCCAAGATTTGATACATGATGGCATCATAGATTTTTAGTATTGTGCCATGTCTCACCAGATTGCTGACATCTTCACGAAGACATTCACCGAGCAGAATTTTCACTTTCTCTGAGATCTTCTTGGGGTGAAAGACATTGTAATCTAGTAGTTTTCTTACCTTGTTAGTATCTTTTTGAGGGGGGGTTTTGTTCCCACTGGGTTTTTTCCCTCTTTCCTCATTCCTCTCTTAGTTAGAATTAAGGGAGGATGTTAGAGTTCTAGTTAATTCCAACTCTCTGCATATAATTTATTTCCATTTGCATCTTCCAACTGCTGTTTAGGGCCTTCGACCATTTCTTTTCATGCAATCTTTAGTTCCATTTGTAACTGAAACTTATAACCATAATCTACTAATTCATACGGTGGGTTTTATATTTGTAATCCGGCATTCATTTTTAATCAAGTAATCTGAGATTTCATTTCAAGGAGCTCTCTTTTCTACTCTGTTTTATTTGCAAACTCTATTTATTTCTTTCTTCTAGCAAGGTCTGTGCAGCTACAGCTGCTATTTTTACACCATTCACTTTGATAAACAAGGACGCTCTCTGGAAAGTGTATTAAATGAATTAAATTACGTAACGCAGTGATCTTTTGAGCTTTTCTCTTAATGGCTAGTGTTTTTTTGGGGTTGGTTTTGCAGGGTACGGGGGAAGTTGTTTTTGCAAGGGAAGAAGATGATGTTGATGCTATGAATAAGTACGATGGGAAAAAACTTGATGGAAGGCCACTGGATATTCAACTCCTGAAGGAAGAGAATAAATCTCATGCTAATGGGAAATCTTATGCTAATAGGAATCCTTTTAAGAATGGAGGAAGAGGACGAGGACCAAAACAAGGGTGAGGGCGCTAGTGAGGATGACTTGCCATTGATCTATATAATTCTTCAAGTACTCTTCATTGAGGACAAGATGGGTTTTAGTCTCTACCATTGATCTATAATATTCTTCATTGAGGGTGAATGTGGCTTTTAATTATCTTCACTATACATCTATATATGATTCTCTAAATACTCTTTCGTTCATCCCATCTATATAATAAGTACTCTTTAGTCATTGTAAGAGTGGCTTTTAATCTTCAATATCAAACCATATAATTGTTTATGTACTCTTCATTAAGGGCAAGGGCAAGGCAAGGGCAAGGGTGACATTTAATCTTCATCATTGATCTATATTACTCTTTAAGTACTTTTCACTAAGTAATAAATGTATATCTTTAAATACAATAACACTTATTTGCTTGCTTTTATATTTTTTGTTTTACCTTTTATGTTTATCTTAACTTACAATCTTTACAAAATAATGAATTTTTTTTTGGTGTGTTAATGTTTAATTCCAAATTCCAAATTTCAATAATTATGAGGAATAGGTATCTATTCATTTCAAATATTATGGGTACAAATATGTATCCTTTTATTTTATCCAAGATCTTGAAACAAATGATTTATAAGCTTAATGTGGAGATTGAATACAAATTAAAGATTAATTAAGAAAATGATATTTGTATTATTTTGTAATGTTTCATGGTTTGGATTGTGAAATTATCATCTTATTAAAGATCATGTTTCAAGGGGTATCTCCTCCCCATTCAACATCACCAATTAAGAAGCCACATAATCAACTTAAGTCACAAATACCACATAGATGTTACTTTGTGGGACTCAAACATGAATCCCCACCATAAAAACCATATGGTCTTGCTATTTGAGCTCAACCCCATTGACATTATACTACTACATGTTACTAGCATACCTATATTTTAAAAAATCTACATAAAATACATCGAGCGATATGAATTTAAAGACAAACTATAAATATGTTAAGGTTTAGAATGGGGTCATAGTACAACTAGAGTTATGGTTGCAATTTTCTTAAGGTTATGTGTATTATAATTATTACAATCTCCAACTCTCCCCTTTAATCACAACTACAACATCTAAACGCTTTCTTAATCTATTTCATTGATGCTTTGGCATCTAGTATCTTCAATTCTAGAGAGTAGATCTAGGAAATCTAGTGATTTATTGAGATGATCTAACCACAAGATCTAGCCTACTTGGTTACTATTTTATTGTAGGTCCAAGTGTGATCCACTTATTTTTTTCAAAACATTCCATTATGTTACATTTTTGGTGCGTGAGGATCCTAGTTTAAGTGGGCTATACTAGTGTCAAACATTAATTACAAAATTAAAGAATGTTATGGTATTTAACTATATTACTTCTTGATTGATTCATAAATTCACACAACTTGAGCAACCTGACATCCTAAAATCTTCCATACAAATGTAAAATTACACAAATACAAAATGGTGTGGCATTCAACCATATTACTTATTTTTTCTTGTTGTTTGAGGGTATCCATGTGACTCAGCCCAATGCTCATTTTGAGGTGAGTTGAGGAGAGACTAATTCCTTGGGGTATAGGTAAGGGCTCATAAAATTACACATATGAGTTAGCACTACCAAGCCAAGGAGGAGAAGAAGAGGAGGAGAAAGAAATGATGAGCATTGGCATCCTAGAGTGAGATTTTTTAATCCATTCATCTATAGGCAGCCTCAAAATACTCTTAACAAGAGATCAAGAAATGATCAGCTTGAAGACAAGGGTGACAAGAAGAGCTTCAAGCCAAGCTTAATACCTAGTAAATATTAGTCATCATCTTTGAGAGGGAATAACTTATACATCTCCAATCTAGATTACAATGTTAGTAGTGAATATATTGAGATGTTTTTCTCGAAAGATGCTAAAGTGAAACTAAATAAGGCAACCATTCACTTTGATAAACAAGGCCACTCTCTGGTATTTTACATTGTGCATTAAATGGATTGAATTAGGTAACACATTGATCTTTCAATTTTTCTTCAAATGATTAGTATTTTTATGGGTTGGATTTATAAGGTACGAGGGAAGCCATTTTCACAAGGGAAGAAGATGTTGAACTGTTGCTATGAATAAGTATGATGGGAAAAAACATGATAGAAGGCCATGGGATATTCAACTGCTAAGAGAAGAGGATAAACCTCATGTTAATGGGATATTCTATACTCAAGGGAATTCTTTTGAGAATGGAGAAATTTGAGGAGGAAGAGGAAGAGGAAGAGTACAATAATGAGTGAGAGGGCATCGATGATAAGGATCTATATAACTATTTAAGTATTTTTAATCTTAACCATGGATCTATATAAATCTTCAAGTACTCTTCATTAAAGACAAAATGGCATTTAGTCTGTACTACTGATCTTAAATACTCTTCACTAAAGGTGAGGGTGACTTTTAATATTCAATATACATCTATATGATTCTCTCAATACTCTTCACTAAGGATGAGGGTGACTTATGATTTCCCTCATCCATCTATAGAATAAGTGCCATTTACTGAATGTAAAGGTGGCTTTTACTCTTAGCCATCAATTCATATAATTGTTTAAGTACTCTTCATTAAGGAATAAGACAGCTTTTAATCTTTACCATTGATCTATGTTATTTTTTAAGTACTCTTTACTAAGTAATAAACGTGTATCTTTAAATAAAATAACACTTATTTTCTTTCTTTTATATTGGTTATTTTAATTTTGTTGTTTATCTTAACTAAAATCCTTACAAAGTAATGAGTTTTTTTTGGTGCATTGATATTTCTTTTTAAATTTCAATAATTATGAAGAACAAACCTATTAATTTCAAATATTATGGAGAATATGCATCCTTTTATTTTCAAGATTTTGAAACTAATGATTTATAAGCTTAATGAGGAAATTGAAATAAATTAAAAATAATTAAGAAAATGATATTTGTATCATTTTTTAATGTTTCGTGGTTTAGATTGTGAAATTATTATTTTATTAAACTTGAATAAGAATATTAAAATAGTAGAATAAGGAATTGTTAAGATTTGATAATAAAAAAACATTCTCATTACAATATGTTTTAATATCTTTTCAAAAGTAATTTCGAACATAGAATTAGAGCATTGATTTGTCCTTTCTAAGCATTAAAAAAACATCATGATTTTTTTAATAAAATATACCTAATTAGATACATTACAAATTATCCTAAGAGATGTATGCATAATTCAAATATTTACACAATACATTTACAAGAATTTAACATAATTTTATTCATTAAGTATTACATCTTACAAAGTACTCCTCAATATTTTATTATACAAGTACTTTTTTTATCAGTAACATGCAGCCAATCTATAAAAATGGAGGTCACAAGAGGGATCTAGGTCACATAGATGTCACTTTGGGGGACTCAAATATGGATCTCCAAAATGAGAACAATACGACCTTGTCATTTAAGCATAACCCTATTGACATTATACAAGTACATGTTACTAGCATACATGTTAGTGTATTTATTTTATTTAATTGCACTTAGGATTTTAAGCTTACTTAGTCATCCATGCATATTTGACATTTGTTGATGCTAGTTGTCATAAATTAGGAGTTGTCTAGAGATGTGTTGATTCTATTTTGACTCGCCATCCTAGTTTAGAGGGAGGCAACTTTCCACCACTCATTGAGTGTTGGGTTCGACTTCCTATTCAATTCAATCATTCTTCCTATATGTACATTTCTTCTACTTTACTTTTCTAAGCTAATAGATGGTCGAATTTGTTGTATTTTGTGTTATTGTACTTAAATTTATCTCTAATAGCTCTTGGATTTTACATGGTATCAGAGCATATTAGGAATATTGAGAAGCCTATAGAAAAAATCTAAGTCACTCAGCTAAGGGTGTTCAACTTGCCTTCATCGCACCCATGTTCATCAACTCTAGTATATGCCTTCCTTGGCTCCTTGGCTCTACACATTCATCATGTGTGCCCTACAGTTTGTGTGGTGTCTAGGCTCCACTCTATGGAATTTTTTGGCCGCAACACCCTTCCTTGCATCTACGGATCTTTGTAGATTTTCCCTTCCTAATGCATAGGCGATCAATCATTTTATGACCTATGGTTTGTAGCAGGTGACAACCATTTCAAAGAGTATTTGCAACATCATCAAATCCTGACAATTTTTTGAGATGACATTGATCTACAATATTGAATCTCATACCCCTCCACTTCGGCCTTCGTGCATCTGGCTCCTGGAAACCTACCTGCACATAGAAAACTGCGCCATGGATTTGGTTACAAATCATGCTCCTTCTATAAAGTGCCAAAAATAAGGGGGAGAATAGATATAATTAAGGGGGGAGTTGTGTGTTCTCTATTTTTTCACACTTTCTCAAGAAGTGCTCTTCATTTCCAAATTCTATAAAGTAACAATTGAAGTCTAAACAACATAGATCCTAATGTAATTATATAAAATCTAACCTCTAAAACCTTTCAATTATCATGATTTGAAGTTTAAAGTCATTCTTATACTAAACAATGAAGGCTTGTTTAGGGTAACAATAGGAACAAAAAAAGAACCTAATGCAACTAAAGACAAAATAAAGTTTTTCAATAAGTGTGACGAAGCATTTGGATTTAGATTTATATGTTTAAATTTATCCCCTAAATTAGTATTTCATGTTTTGAACTTGAAAAAACCCAACAAAGTTTGGGAAGCTCTCAAAACACTATTTGGGAGAATTGATGAACTTAGAAGTCGTGAGTTAAAAAATCAACTCCTAGGTCTTAGTCTTTCAAGTTTTTCAACTTTAGAGTACTTCTTCACTAAATTTAAATCTTTATTGTTGAAATTAAAAGATTGTGGAATTGACAAGAAAGAGGATCAATTAATCCTTTCTATACTTTCCAAACTAGGTTATGAATTTTTTTGTGTTTGTCTCTACTTTCTATTCTACTAAAAGAGCCCTTGGTACCTCATAGACTATGCCCTCACTTGATAAGTTCATTGATGATATTACAAGGGAATAATAAAATTTAATTCAAATAGGTAATTTGAAATCTATTAAGGCACAAGCTATAATTGCAAGAAATGAAAAGCAACAAAATGCTAAAGGGTAGAAAAAGAACACTAAAAAGGACAAGGGAAGAAAGAAGATAAAATTGATAACTTCAAAAAGGATAAATCATCTCAACAAATTAAATCAACTAATGAGAGAGTTAAATATTTTTTTCATAACAGAACTAGTTATGAAGAACATCAATGCATGTGTTGATGAGACTTTGTGACGGCCTTGTAGATAAGTTGTCACCAGATACTGGAGTATCGACCAACTTCACCTGAACAGGTGTTCTAGAGAGCTAACTCTCCTGGCCTCCAAGCACTAGGTTATCGGGTCATGATAGTGCGGGCTTAGCTTAGTTGGATAAATGACTATTTGTTTTGAGGGGATTATAGCTGGTTTTTACTCGTAGACCTCTGAAGCTTTGGGGATAATGGGCTCCCTACAAGTGTAGTTAGTATTCGACCAAGAAATAGCAAAAGATGAGACAGTGTTAGTGCAGATTTCTAACTATATCCATGACATTTGTTCTCCTAACATCAAATAAGTTCTAGATAAAATAAAAAATGGATACTAGATATACATTCAATCCTCAATCAGACATATATCACTATAAAAACAAAGTATTTCATTGAATCATTACAGAATTGGAACAAAGGACATAAGAAAGTATACAACATGAGAAGTGTTCCGCTAACTCTGGTATCATAAACAACACATAGCTTAGAGCTTAATGGTGTTCCTCATTCTTTCATTAAATTCAACTCCAGCTTCACTGGTATTTACACTAATGGCTCCAAGGGAGCATTGATCTACTTTGAACTTCTGAGAAAACAAGATTGCTAAAAAAAAATCAAAGCTTGCATTACTAGTGGACAGCTAAATCATCAATTTGTCAACCCTTCAAACAATGTTAGGCCATGTATTTATAGAAAAATCTAACTACCTAAAAACTTACACCAGCTATTTACAAATTATATTACATTATTTATAGCTGGTATGACCTGTGCTGTCAGAATTTCCCAATATAATATAATCATTCGAGAAGAGAAGAGAGGAAAGAAAGGAAAGAGCCCAGGGAAAAATGCCATTGGAAAGAGTGTCATTGTACTATAGATGTGATAGATCTTCCTTAGGTGACCTGGTCCATATGCCCTCTTTAATGCTCTTTTGTACCTCAGTGACTTGGGCGAGTGGAGGTATGCTAGAGAGTAAATGCCAGAATGGCACCTCGGGGCTCGGGAGACATCTGCAGTGAACCAATGGGCTAACAGTGATTAGTCACACCAGGAAGGATGGCTATAGACATGGCAGCTTGTTGTGGATAGTGATTGGTTGGCTTGAGGGAGCTGTCAATACTCATCACTATAAAGAATACAAAAAATTGGGACCTAGGGATCGGGGTCCAGGAGCTTACGCTAAAAAAAACTAAAGAATGAGAACTGTTGGAAATATTTTGTTGAAGGATCTCTAGAGATCGGGATATCTTACTATCCTTTGAACTTTTTATATGCCTCCAGAATCTAGAGAATTTTATCTTCTTCTATATCCTTCAAACAATCACGATGATCCACGGATCCTTCAAAATGGAGGCCAACACTATCGGCCTTATCTTTCAAATCTGCAGCCACCTTGGTTGCATCATGGGATTTTAGAAACACTTGGGAGAGTCCCACCATGGTGGCACTATCAATATTTCCCCTGTTCAGGATTGATCCTCGATCACTTTGTCAAACTTACCAATTACAAAATCAACAAGAGTGTAAGTCCCAGGGCTGAGAGGATCAGCCAATATAATTTTTTGGATGAGGATAGCATATTGATCCAAAGGATTCTAGATCACCTAAAATTGTTCCTCCAACACTCGTACTATTTTCTTTCCATTTTTGACTTTGAATGCAAGTCTGGAGTATTGAGACCGGAGGAATCCATATGATTCATCCCCTAAAATATCAGTATTTATTAGCTCATCTTCCCTAAGATCCAGAATCTTTGACCAGGTATCTCTCTACTCTTCATACTTCTCAATCTCTCCCTGCCACTTGGGAAAGGTGGCCTCTATCTATTTTGATAGATCATTCACCCAGAAAAGGTCTGGGAGAGACTCGAACAAGAAACTTCTTATCAGCCCCACCTAATGAGTAATTCACTCATCCACCACTAATGCCTTCTTTTTCATGATCTTCAGAGTGTCAACATCACTCTGTGGTAGTGGTGTCCCCAGGACTAAGGGTCTATGTATTTCAGAGGTGAGGGGGTGCACTAATTCTACCAGGAGTCTCGAAAGGTTGGTATTGGCTGCTTTTAACTCCTGGATCTTATGAGACTGCTTCTCATATCAGGCCCAAATAGTCTGACCTGCTTCACTTAGGAGGTCTAGTTCTCCCTGTTGAGTTATTTTTCCTAGAGACACCTCTATGATCACATATTCTTCGGCAGCTACCTCAGAATCCTATTTTCCTACTCGAGGGGCAGTGATTGTTGCCACAATGTTGTCGTCTGGGGCCCTTATAGTGTTGTGAAGGGTACGAGCCTTCTTAGGTTTCTTGGGAATTTGTCTTTTGGCCAACATCTCAGCAAGTGATAGTGGGTCCATGATAGTATTTGGGTCTTTCCTTCTTTGGGCTTCCACTAACCACTGTAGCGGGGCATCTGGCATGCCTGTCATCATCATCCCCATGCCTGAAGTGTCTTCGAGATTCAATTCAAGTCCACCCCCTAGCATATTATCTGTTGTATAGGTGGGGTCCTTATCTATGTATTCTTTAACTCCCTCCCCATCACCTTCCAGAATGGTGTCCTCTGGTGGACTAGGTGGAGGGGAAGTGAGAGGCATTTCATTGAGATCTACCTGCTGAAAAATGGTTGCAACTTTGTCGACTGCCACATCCAGTCATGCAAGCAAGCCCTAATTACCAATTAAGTCCAAGGGGGAGGTATCAAAGGTTACGGTTGTTCCCAAAGGTCTAGTTCCCTATTTAGCCAATACTTGTTCTATAACCGTGTCATTCCTTTGTTCTTCTAATGCTTCCTTTTCGGCTTCATCAAGTCAGGGCTCACCTTCTTCTTAGGCCGCCACATTTTCTGGCCCTGTTGACTCAAGTATAGGGACTTAAAATTCTTGTCCCTCTATTTCTTCTATGGTGCACAATCAACCATACCCTGTAATTCTCCAAGATCACCCATCAGGAAGAAATCGTCGACGTTGATCTGTATTATCTCTGGGGGACTCACTAGATGATCCTCTTTTTCAGAGGAGGAGGAGGATGAAAGCACCTCAACCTCTTGTACATCTTTAGGCTCCGGGCCCAGATTATTTCTCTATGGGGACTGGCTTGCCTTTTGTTTCTTTCTCCTTTTAAGTGGCACTTTGGGCTCTGCAGCTACCACTACTCTTGTGATTTCTAATTCACATGATGCAATTAATAAAATATCCAAGGAGGGAGAGCCTCCTGGTGGGGGAATCGAGCCTACTGGGGTAGCTCTAAGACCAAAAGTCACTCCAGAATTTGTTGCATCCATTAATTTCCTGGAGTGCTCCAAATTTTTACCCAACTGCTCCATAAGGGGAGCCAAAATGGGGTCCAGGGTCAGTGGTGGGACACCAACCTTCTTCTTGCCATGGGCTTTGGATTGCTTCAGGGTCAGAGAAATTGAAGCTCCCAAAATATTCTTGTCTAAACAAACACTCTTCAAGAAGACCTTCTCAAAATACGAGTGGCTGCACTCATTTACTACTCTCGAGATGGCCTTAATATCCAAAATTTCTAGTGTATCCCAATCCACCGAAGGGAGGTCTATCTTATCTACACCTATTTCTTTATATTCGGGGTCATCTAGGGTCCAGTGTCTGAAAATGTCTATGGGAATGTCCAGAGCTTGAGCTATTCCATCATCCCTTTTGTTATCCTAGTGTAGTATCACTTTTAGACATCGTAATCATCCTGGCAGTTGGCCCAAAAATCTTCTATGTGTCGAACATGGGGGTTCACCCGCTTTGGCATCAACCTCACTAGTCACCCAAGGGGATCATAATCCTTGCGGTGGAAAGAATATTTTTCTAATTTAATACTGCTTAGCTCATTTTTGGCTCCCCAAGCTGGGACTAGGGAGCAAGAGTATTCCCTGAAAATGAAAGAGAATGTCGGGGTAGTAACTTTCTTAGTGACAGCCAAGGCATGCATCTCCAAAATCTGCCTGCAAAACTCTAACAAAACTACCCTGTCCCCACAGTGCTTGGGTAACAGGAAGGGCTCTCTGGAGAAGCCAAATACTAGAATTTACATGTTATAGGAAAAATGGATGAATTAACATCCCCACACACCAACCATATTCATGGCCTGCGGAGAATATCGGTATCCCCAGTCACCAGTCATCGCCTTGATCCTGTGAAAGATGAAGGCGTCATTGACTCTACAAAAATGTGGGAAGCTCTAGTCCCACTATATCTGGGGGAAGTGGTCCCATGGAGATATCTAACTAGGTCCTTCCCCAAGACCACCAATCATTGTCAACCCTCGGATCCCCTAGGACTACTTGGGCAAGTGGCTAGAGAATGTAGGAAGTTATGTAGAACTTCTGCTCTAAGTTGACCCTCCTCAGCTGGGCATCTACATGTTTGGAAATGATATCAATCTAGTTCAAGTGAGCCTTGTTGGTGGTCATACCATATAATAAATAATACATCCAGGGGGAGAATTCGCGCGCATGTGGTTCCCCAAAGATCCTACATAAGAAGATAACTCCTGCCTGGATGGGCTCCTTAAAGTTAGAGCATGGAATCTTTGTCTGCATCTTCTTGTAGTCTCAACATGAAATTTTCATCCAATGTGTGTTAAGGTGGCACCTGACCATGTCCTCTGCATCCTAATACTACTAGAGGGCCTCGACCTTGGTGAGAGAAACAACTCCTGCGAATTGCGGGATATGCCACCCTATGGCAGTGGTGTCATGGTCCAATGTGATGATGGGCACTGGGAATCCAAGGGGAGTAGGGGACACCACCTCAAAAACCATACCACCTTGGTGATAACCCCTAGCTAGGAGAAAAATTAGCTCTGGCACTTGTACTGAGCATGGAAAACTAGCTACTTGAATGATTCCGGATGCCACTAAATTAATTGAGATGAAGTCATTGGAGTGTCTTTCAGTGTAGACTCAATTTGGGACCCATTAATTGTCCCATTATTATTATATTTATGGGTTACTAGGAGCTTTTCCAATGTCTTTTCTACCTTGTCCTTCTTGCTTAAGTCTGCAAAGACACTTGGGAGTTCTGGACTCCCGGGAGGCGAAGATTCTAAAGCCATTTCTTTCTTACTTTAACCTATACCTGCAAACCAGACAATCATCAGTTCATAAACATTGAGAGGTTTCAAGTTCCATATGCCTTGAGAACATCTTCACCTTTTCACCTGAAATGGAGAATCGTTAGGGCATCCTAAATGGGATTATATGTATGAAATTCTATACAATTTTAACATATAAAATACTTCTCTCTTACCGAGGATCCAAAATGATAACTCAAAAAGGTATTCATGTAAGGTGGGAAAGGACATATTAATTAACACACTTGACACTAATGTGAAAATAAAGTGACCGCAAGGAATAAGACAAGTGGCTCAGTTGTCATACTTTAACACGTGCCTGCCCACTCGGCTAAGTAATGAGAAAATCATATGGTTGTTTTGGCATGAGCAACATGAATGCTATTTGGGATGAGTTTTAAATTCTTGTTCATGGGAACAAATTTCTCCATTAAGGTGGAAAGGATAGAGGAGAGAGAAAATTTAACGGCCAACTAGTGAGCTGACATCTGCAATCAGCACATTTACCTCCTCGTCGTCCAGAGCGTCACCAACCAGGGTGGTGAGCCTAGTTATTGGGAAAACATGGTCAGATACCTTGTAAAGAATAAAAACAACAAATGGGTCCTTTAGGGACAGCTCCCCTAACACCCGGTTGAGAAACAACTTCAAAACATAGGGCTTACAAGCAAAGATAGGGCATACAACACGCTATCACTTAATAGAACTTAGAGACCAGGGAAGAAATCATAGTGAGCTACTAGAGCTTGCACACTCTAACCTATAGGCCCACAGACTAAACTGCATAGGGCACACCCTATAATCTCTACCACACAAAGCACTCATGAGCTATTTACAAACTATACAAAAATGTACATAGCCCAACCAAAACCAGACTAATTTACAGACTCCCCAGCAGGGAGAAGATAATATTCACAGGAATTCATAGCCCAGGAGGGCGGACACCTTTCCTTCCAAGATGGATGAGTGTGAAGGGAAGAGGACACACCATACTCAAAGACAGTTCCATGCCAAATAATAGATGCAACCTTGGAGTGGCAATATGGACAAAAAATGACCAAGAGAAAACAAGAAAGAAAAGATGAAAACGATGGCAAGCACACCAAGAAAGAAAAGATGAAACTGATGAAACACACAAAGAAAATAGAAAATGAAAGGAAACATAAAAGAAACAAAGGGAGAAGCCCAAGGGACCTACCTAAATCTCAAAATGTCAAATGGAAGGTCCTACAATTTCTTCACTCTATTACCTAGACACTCCACCAGACTTGACTGCACCTTCTAGCCAGAATGCTTCGCTCAGAAAACTAATCACTTTGCTCTGCTGAAAAGCTCTTCAAAAGGTAATTTTTTTGTGGTAAGTGTAAAAATGACAAGGTAAAATGCATTAAGTAATTCCTAGGAAGGTGCATTAATTACTAAAATTAACTTTGGGAAACATGTCGGCAACCAGGATCCAGACCCACCAACACCTAACGGTCATCCCTCTCCTGAAGGAGAGAAAATGATTGCCAGGTACAGAAGATCTGGAGCCACCCCGCTTAGAGATGAAAATTAGAGATATAGATCCCAGAAGAAACAAAAAACATAGAAGGGAGACCAAAACCAGATTAGAGATCCCTAGATTGGCAAGGAACCAGGCCAAAAACAAAAAGGGAAAAGCAAAGGAAAATCGAAAGGAGAAAGGAAGGAAAAAAAGAGAAAAAAAAAAAAAACAAGAAAGGGGGACCTGGCATTTTGCACGCAAAATGTAGGGAAGGGTATGCAAGGCATAACAAATGATGACTCTCTGGGACAGATGCCTCATGCATTTGAGAACTCTAGTTGAGATGGAAGGGACCTTATCTTCAGTAGAGAAGTGGTGTCACAATGTAACTTCAAAATCGGGGAAGCTTGCTGAGATGTTGATATCGATATTTTCCACTAGTCCTAGGTGTCAGATGAAGGGATGAAGATGGAACTTGGTTGGGGAGAAAATAGAGAAAATTTACTAACATAGCAAAGCTAGCACCGTCGCGAGTATTTCATATTTTCCTAGATCCGGATCTTCCCATCCCCAGCTCATTTTTTTTTTGTGAAGGGGGGAGGCGGTACTACTTTCACCCAGGTCCTCAAGCTTAGCTTGTCACCATGGCAGTACTTCTTTCACCTCATCATCCTTTTGATTATCAAGTGGAGCAGGAAATATCTAACCCAAAGAAATTTTCAAGTTGTATTTTTCTACTTGGGCGCCCTTCGCAGAGAATGCAATCGATTTATCTTTCTCCGAACCCGTATTTAAATAACTCCCTTTTCAAAATGACAACCATCCTTTGTTCCTCTGGGGAGGAACATCAATATGTAGATCTGACAAGAGCCTCCAACATTCAAAATCCTGTGTGAAGAACTTCTCAGGTTGAGGATAAGGTCTGATTTGTGTACCATTCAGTTTTGGACCACTCAAATGTGCGAGGAGAACTTCTCAACTTACGTGACCATTATGTTAAGCATACCATTCCAACAAGAGAGGAAAAAAACACCAAGAGCACAAAAAAAAGGGAAAGAAACCAAAACAAAAAGGAAGAGGGAAGGGTGGACGCAACACCGAAACAAAGCCAAGGAAAAAAAGAATCCCCCAAAACTATTTACATGGGAGGGTGCACCGGAGTGACACACCTGAAGGCTACTTAAAAAAGGTATATAAATATGGTACATCTCCCATGAGGGATTTTTTTTCCCTGCCTCACTCAAAGTAATGTTTGAGGAACTACCTATTGACAGGCAGCGGGACAGCTTCTCCAGTCAAGGAACTGAGACGGTATCTGTTGGCTCCACAAATTTTAGAAATTTGATAAGGTCCGAGCCAAAGCCTCTGGAACTTGGTATGCTTACCTTTCTTCTCCCAAGATTTATCCCACAATAGGACTAAGTCTGAGAGTTGAAATGCCTTTAATTGGGATCTCTTATGAAACCATCATTTGACCATAGCTTGGTGCTTTGCAAAATGTTCTAGTGCATGATCTGTTTCCTCTTCTAGCCATACCAAGTTGAGGAGATGCACCTCAATGATGTTATCCTGATTGTTGAACTCTTGCATGAACTGTAGGACTAGAATTTGTAGGTTCACATGGAACACTGGATTTAATCCATACACTAGATGAAATGGGGAAGTCCCTAAAGTGGCCTTGATTCAAATGTGATATGCCCACAAGGAAAATATCAGTTTCTGATGCTAGTCTCGAGGATTCCTTTCAAACAGGTGTTTGATTACTTCTAATAGGTATGTAAAAGCACAAAGTTGTGTCACATTTTAGGACCACTTATCAGCACAGCTAAATTTGAGTATTTCTAAATAAAAATTAATTTTTTTCAAACATATGGTCTAGCTAGATTCATTCTAGCTAAGCTAGATAGGTGGTTAAACTTTTCCAATTGGAAATGTCTATTAAATGCATTTTTTATACCAATTACCAAAGAAATAAAATTATTTCATAAAATTGATGTTTCAATAAACCCTACTCTTTTTAATGATATTTTTATCTAATATAAAAAATACCCTTTTGTAGAGCTCAGAGTCAAGATTATTTTCATATAAATTTTATAATATTTTGATTAGATCTAATATACTATAATTTCAAAATACAACAAGTAGGTATTTTAACATTTGAGAAGATGTTGCTTCAAATAAATAAATAAAAAATAGTACATCATATCAAAAAAATTTAAAATTTATATTTAACACTAGAGGAGAGAGTCCTCTTCAAGAATATGTAACTTTTTTTCTGAATGGTGTAGATTTGATAGGGGAAATTTGGAGGGAGATGAAAACTGTAAATTTCAGATAAGTTCAACTTTGAGAAGTTATAACGGAGAAAATATACATTGAAAACCAATCTTTCTTCTTTACTGCACTAGCTATACATTTTATCTATAACATATTTTGAAATCAGAGGAAACATAGATTATTTGCATATACTTGTTTGGAGGGAACTAGACCCCAGATTTTCAGCAATTTTCAGCAATGGAAAAATGGACTTCAAAAATTTAAAAACTATGTACATTCTTGTTCAAAAATTTTAAAAAAATTTGTAGACATAAACTTAATCCATTTTTACACATTTCTTATGTTTACATCATCCTCAAATTCTAAATACAAATGCCACCTTTTATGTCATTAAAGTTGAACAGTTTGCATGTTGTGGTCCTTTTCCTTTAAAAAAGTGTGACTCCTACTCCTGCTCCTGTTCTTATTGGTTTATTCTGCTACCCCATTGCCCTGTGGGTAGTAATTACTGGAGAACTTGAGGGTAACATTCCTATCATAGGCCCACTCTAGTAATTGAGCAGAGGATAATGCTAGGCCATTATTGCATACTAGGGTAAAAGGTATTCCAAACCTGGTTACGATATTTTCTTCCATAAAATAGATCACTACATTCACAGTGTTGTTCTTGCATGGTATAGCTTCGGTCCCCTGGGTGCAATAGTCAGTGGCAGTTAAGATATACCGGTGGTTTGTTGTTGAGTTGGGATTTATTTCTCCTATGAAATCAAATGCCCACTGGGTGAAAGGTCTTGCTTTGAATACTGGTTGGAGAGGCATAGCTAGATTTTGCTCCCTTGAAGCGCTAGTTTGGCAAGTGTGGCATTTCCTTATGTGTGCGTAAACATCTTGAAAAATATGGGGCTTATAATACCTGAGCCAGAGGATTTGATGAGTCATAGCATTGGCCGACCCATGTTCGGTTCCAAAACCCCTGTGGAATTCTTTTATCATTTTGTCAGCTTGTTCCCGATCTAGACACTGGAGGTATATGCCCTCATAGTTCTTTTGGAACAAGGCCCATTTTTTTTTATCATGAAATGTGCACTTTTTAGCCAGAGAACCCGACATTTACTAGGGAGGAGCCCTTCTAGACATTGGTTATTCAACAAAAGGTACACCAATTCTGCATACCAGGGATCCTGCATGATGGATTGCACGGTGTAGGTGTTGCATTTGATATGTGGGTGGGTTTCGGCCATATCCTTTCATAGCCCTTATCCTCAGACAAGTTTCATAGGTTGCATCTATAGATCATATTCTTGAAGGATAGCCATCCACTTCCCCTGGCGCTCACCTAGTTTGCTTTGAAGCAATAAAGACTTAACAGCCTGGTCAGGGAGAATGGCATGCACTTTTCTACGAAGGATGTAATGTCAGAATTTCTTAACTGCCCGAACAAGGGCAAAGGCTTGTTTTTCTAGAGGTGAATATCATACCTCCACATTCTTGAAGGGGGAACTTAGGAAAATAATGGGTCGCTCTTCCCCTTCTACCTTTTGGGTTAATACGACTACCGCAGAGTGAGTAGAGGCAAAAGAGTATATGTGAAATGGGAGGGAATAATCTCGGCTAGCCAAGATAGGGACCTCTGTGATAGCCTACTTGATTTGGGAAAAGGCCTATTTTTCCTCTAGAATCTACTCTATTTTTGTATCCTTTTTCATCATGTCATTTAGAGGTTTTACAACCTTGGCAAAACCAGTGATAAAACGCCAGATAAAATTGATCTTCCCAAAGAAAGACCTCATCTCCTTCTTAATACCTGGCATTTGTAGTTTTAGCAATGCTTCAACTTGCTCAGGGTCAATAGATATACCCTTTTCTAAAATGATATATCCTAGCAATTTTCCCTCTGTTATTCTAAATATACACTTCTTTGGGTTGAGGGAAATACCGAACCGGCAACACCTTTTGCAAATTTTGGCTAGACGGGTAGGGTGATCACCTCTCGAGAGAGAGAACATAGTCAAATCATCCATGTAGATAATTATACATTTTTTGACTAAGCCTTCGATGGCTATGTCCATGGATTTTTGGAATGTGGCCCTGGCATTAATCAATCTAAAAGGCATTCTTCTATAGTCAAACATTCCCCACTTGGTGGTGAACATCATTTTGGCTCTGTCTTCAAATTTAACCATTACCTAGTTGTACCCAAAATATCCATCAAAAAAGGACATCATTTGAGAGTCGTTAGCAATTTGCAATACCTCATCTAGCAAGGGAAGGGGTTGATTATCTTTGTCCGAGGCTTTATTCAAATTCCAAAAGTTGACACACAATCATATTTCTCCATTCTTCTTTCAAAATGGTACTAGATTGGCCACCCACGTGGTATGTCAAATTGGGAAGATTATCCGGGCAGCCAATAGCTTTTGAACTTCTTGATGGATAAGAGGCTCAATCAGGGGATTGACTGGTCTATTTTTGTCAGAATGGCTTGGCATCCGGTTTTAGCGGGATGGTGTGTTTCATGATATAAGTATCATAGGTCTTGAGATCTTCATATCCCCAGGTGATTACATCAATATATTCTCAGAGGACCGCGAGAATATTCTCTTTCTCTTTGGGAGAGCAAGAGGTACCAATGTGGACGATCTTTTCTTCACCGCTCATCTTGATATTTACCTTTTCATATCTTCCCCCATCTAGCATTCAAGATGCTCTATCCTGAGCTCATGGGTCAGAGTCAAAAATTTGTTCAAGGGAAACCATCCCCTTAGGGATGGTGTTGGTAGGTAGGTCAAGGATTCCATCCTCATTCTGTTCTTGCCCAGTATTGTCATGTTCTTCTTCCTCCATTATCTAATCCTCAAAGACACCAATATTTGCCATGAATGTGAGTATGTGTCTATCATCTTCAAAGACTTGAAGATTAGTTATATTATCGGGTATGAAGGGGGTGGGCATCATTTCAACTAAAAATCTTCAGATCTGGGAACCCACCATGGGTTCCAATGTATTGGCTGACACGGCTAGGCATCTGGTACATAATTCTATTTCTGGGGGATTACCTCGATACCAAAGGCATCGAAGTCCTTGATTAAGTTCCACACCCGGTTATGATAGGCAATCATCCATTTGTCATGACATGTGTATTGGCTCCAGATTTTCTAGACTATAAGCTCTAAGTCACCCATTACCCGAAGGCATGTGACTCCTTTTCTGAGGGAAAATAGGAGCCCAAGGATCAAAGGCTCATACTCCATTACATTATTGGTGCAGTAAAACTGCAAGTGATATAATGCAAGGAAGGATTTTCCTCAAGGGTTAATCAATTCCACACCGGCTCCACAACCCTATCTAGATCGGGACCCATCAAACTTAAGGATCCAGACATCACTATCGACACACTGCGGTTGGAAAGCCTATGAGGGTGTCATAGTTGATTTGGGATGGGAGATAGGCTTGAGCACATCTCTCGCCTGGGTAGATATGGGGGCTAAAAGATCCTTTGGAGGAATCTCTACAAGAGGTTCCTCAGATAGTGGTCCTTTGCAAGTGTTCGTGGTTGGACCATTTTAGGGCAGAGCCTTGCCTATGCACTGTTCTACTTGAAATTCCTCAAGGTGGACCTTGGTTGTATCCACACATGGTGCACACTCCAACTCTGAATGATTTTGGTAGTGAACATGGCACCAAGTGTCAGATAGTAGGGAGGTTAAACTTGCCTTGTCACCTAGGGACTTTATATCTTGTTTTAGTTTCATGACAAGGTCAAGGATCCTTTGAGTGATGACAAGATCTTCATTGGGTATTGTCCTGCCTAGGATGAAATCTAAGGTCAAAATTTATTTGGTCCTGTATAACCCAGGATATAATTCAGAAAAAAGTTATTTCACTGACCTGGTCATAGTCGGTGAGATCCTACTTCATCCAAGGTTTGATCTCTAACCTAAATTGGTTAGCTTCTCCCCTCAAAGGAAGCCATAGGTGGGAGAAATCAGTCAAGATATACCCATTCAGGGATTTGGACCAGTTCTGACTCAAGAGCATCTTGTAGGTTTCAAGCATTTCAACCACTTGGATGTCAATGATGTTGGATATCCGTGGATCTTGTACCAAATAGATCGAGACATTTTTTAGTTCTCCCACCATTTTGACAGCAATCTTGTCCAGCTAGACGACTGCTCTTTTGGATGGTGTGGGAGTCAGTCTAAGCTTCTTGCAGATGGATAGGGGCATAAAATTACCTGAAGCTTCAGAATCCACTAGAAAATTATGTAGGTTTTTTCCATAAATCTTAAGTTTGATAAAAATGGAGGATCTTTTGTACTCCCTCAAAATATGGCCGCGTTAGCATCATCAAACATTATAGACTTAGGTGGGCGGTCCCATGATTCTGGGTTCTCTAGGTATTGTAATAGAGACTTCCTCTACTCAGGACAACTAAGAAAGACCTCCATTAAGGTCATGGTGGTAGTAGTTTTCTCCATCACCTTCATGATATCAAACTTTCCTTTGGGAGCCTTTCCAACAAAATCATGTGTATTCGTAGGCGTGGGTCCTTTAGGAGGGGGCAGGTTAATGTTCACCAAAGGGTCCGGTGGGAGATTAACAATCTATGGTGGGATCAATGTTGTAAGGGGTCCCTTGTTGTACTGGCTCTGGGTGTTGTAAGTATTCCTAGGGTTGGTAAAGAAGTTGGCTTCGAACACTAGGATGGAGTCGTCGAAGAAACCCTGTAAGCTAGGTTCTTCCTTGTCTTCTTTGCCATCACCGAAAAAGATGATTTCACACACAAAAGCGAAGAGATGTAGTTCGACTGAGGATTTCAAAGGAGGAGAGTCAGTGTTTTGTTGCCTATCAAACTAGGATATCAAGATGGTATTTTCTAGCGTGGCACAGTTTACCTCAGAATGTGAACCAGTGTCATGCAGTCGGCACCAAGATGTTAGGTGGTGGAATTTGGCAAGATACACGGAAAGGCTAGGTCTCATGCCCCCTAAGTGTTAGGATGACTAGGGGAATGCCTCCATTGTTTGGAGTGTTATTCCAATGTTGGTTGGGTCAGGCATTGTTGTTCCTGTAATTTTTATAGTGATTCCAGGAGCCAGAGTTATTGGAACTTTGTTTCCCCAAAAAGATATTTCCCCTTTGGGAGGGATTGGCCCCGTGGGACATGGAGGGTCCCATTTTTAGCTATCCCATGTCAGTGGTGAGTGACAAAAATAGTCACCAGAGGGATTCAACCTTAGCAGACAACTGGGTAGTAGTGTCACAATGCAGCGATTGGGGTTGTGGGCTATGTGTAGATGCACTTGCCACTGTTGGGGGCAAGCCTCTAGATGCTGGCATCTAGAAGAAAGGTACTTCAGACAGAGGGGGTATTGTGGTTTTTTGTTGTACCCAAGGAGTGTGTTTCAGGTTTGGAGGGTTTTGATGGGGAGTGGGATAAACATACCGAGGTACCAGATTCATCGTAGGTGCGCCCAGTGCTAAATTAGGATCATACCCTCCTGGGTAGGTTGTTCCTCTAGGAAGCATGTTATAAGGCAAGCCCAGACTGATACTACCGATAGCTTTATTCAAGTTCTGGGATAGTTCGACGGTTAGGTTGTAAACTTTAGCCAGGGTATCTCTGTCATTGGCAGCGATGATTCTCCAAAGAAGGGTAGCAATGAATGGATCCAAGGCATTAAGGTACATCTAGATAGCCACATCGGTAGATGGGATGAAGGGTCCCATACACCGCTTCAAGGCTCTCTGGAATCTATGGTTAAAGGTTTTTAGGGGTTTGTTGGGCTCCTTCTAGATAGAGATAAACTGACTGTGAGACCAGGTTGGGTCCACATTGACCTGGAATGCCTTTAGAAAGGTGGTCTCTATGTCTTGCCAACAATTGATGGATTTGGCAGGTAAGTTCAAATACCAGTTCAACTTGATCTCTCTGAGAGACAGTGGGAAAATTCTACTAACCACATCCTCATGTTGGATGCAGTGTCAATTCATAGCATCTTTGTATGCCTGCAAGTTCTCTTTAGCAGTTTGAGGGCCTAGATGTTCGTACTTGGGACAGCTCATTTCTGAATGCGGAGGAAGGTCATTGATAGTGTTGGGGAACTGTCCCATGGGAGACCCAGTGTTATTGAAGTAGGAATCCATTAGGATGTTAAGGTCGATAGCAAGATTGGTTGCTAGGTTGGTTTGATTAATCTGAACATTCTGGGGGGTTACAAACCCTCCAGTCGTGAGATGGGAAGGTTTCTTCTTCTAGTAGGTTTTCTTTGCTCAGACAGGAGGTCCAAGTTCTACAAACTCTCATGGGTTAGGGCTTGAACACAATATTCTTTTGAATCATAGGGGTGAAAATGACCCTAATCTATGAAAGTATGATGCCTAAAACTACTACTTGGGGAGCCTTTGGTAGGTGTGGTGTCAAATTATTTAGGGTAATATGATCTCATTCCTTCCTTCTAGCGCTAGTTTCTATTAACAATACTTTGTGACAACCTTTTCAACAGTAGATGAGTTTTCACCGAATGCCGGAGTATTGGCCAACTTCGCCTGAAGAAGCATTCTAGAGAGCTAACTCTCCTGACCTCCAAGCACCTGGTTATCGGGTCACAACAGTGTGGGATTAGCTTAGTTGGAAAAATGACTATTTTATTTGAGGGGATAGATGGTTTTGACTCATAGACCTCTGAATCTTTGGGGATAATGGGCTCCCTACAAGCGCAGTTAGTATTCGACAAAGAAATAGCAAAAGATGAGATATGGTTAGTGCAGATTTCTAACTATATGCATGACATATGTTCTCCTAATATCAAATAAGTTCTAGATAAAATAAACAATAGATACTACATATACATGCAATCCTCAATCAGACATATATTAGTAGAAAAATATAGTATTTCATTGAATCATTACAGAACTCGAACAAAGGACATAAGAAAGCATACAACATGAGAAGTGTTTTACTAACTCTGAGATCATAAACAACACAGAGCTTAGAGATGAATGGTGTTCCTCATTCTTTCATTAACTTCAAATCCAGCTTCACTAGTAGTTACACTAATGGCTCCAAGGGATAATTGGTCTACTCTGAACTTCTGAGAAAACAAGATTGCTAAAAAAAGACTCAAAGCTTGCATTACTAGTGGACAGCTAAATCATCAATTTTCTGACCCTTCAATCAACATCGAGCCATGTATTTATAGAAAAATATAACTACCTAAAGACTTACACTAGTTATTTACATTATATTACATTATTTACAACCGATACTACCTGCGCTGTCAGAATTTCCCAATATAATATAATCATTCAAGAAGAGAAGAGAGGAAAGAAAGGAAAGATCCCCAAGAAAAATAACATTGGAAAGAGTGTCATTGTACTATAGACATGATATATCTTCCTTAGATGACTCAGGCCATATGCCCTCTTTAATGTTCTTCTACACCTTGACGACTTGGGCGAGTGGAGGTACGCCAGAGAGTAAATGCCAGAATGGCACCTCGAGGCTCGGGAGACATCTCCAGTGAACCAATGGGCTAATAGTGATTAGTCACACCAAGAAGGATAGCTATGGACTTGGAAGCATGCTATGGATAGTGATTGGTTGGCTCGAGGGAGCTTTCAACACTCATCACTATAAAGAATACAAAAATTGGCACTCATGGATCAGGGTCCGGGAGCTTACGCTCAAAAAAAATAGAGAATGAGAACTACTGGAAACCTTTTGTTGAAGGATCCCTAGAGTCCAGAATATCTTACTGGCCTTTGAACTTTTTATATGCCTCCAAAATCTAGAGAATTCCATCTTCTTCTATATCCTTCAAACAATCACAACGATCCATGGATTCTTCAAAATGGAGGCTGACACTATCGGCCTTATCTTTCAAATCTACAGCTATCTTGGCTACATCATGGGGTTTGATAAATAGTTGGGAGAGTCCCACCATGGTGGCACCATAAATATTTCCCCTGGATTAGGATTGAGCCTCAATCACTTCGCCAAACTTACCAATCATGGAATCAACGGGACTGTAAGTCCTGGGGCTGAGAGGATCAGCTGATGTAATTTCCTGGATGAGGGTATCATATTGATCCAAAGGAGTCTGGATCACCTACAATTGTTCCTCCAACACTCGTACCAGTTTCTTGCTAGTTTTGACTTTGAATGCAAGTATGGAGTATTGAGTTTGGAGGAATCCATATGATTCGTCCCCTAAAATGTCGGTATTTATTAGCTCATCTTGCCTGAGATCAAAAATCTATGATGAGGTATCTCTCCAATCTTCATACTTCTCAATCTCTCCCTACCACTGGGGAAGGGTGGCCTCTATCTATTTCGCTAGATCATTCACCTAGAAAAATTTTGAGAGGGACTCGGACAAGAAACTTCTTATCGCCCCCACCTGATGAGTGATCCACTCATCCACCGCTAATGCCTTATTTTTCATGATCTTTAGAGCATCTACATCACTCTGTGGTAGCAGTGTCCCTGGAACTAAGGATCCAAGTGTTTCAAAGGTGAGGGGGAGCACTAATTCTGCCAAGAGTCTCAAAATTTGTGTATTGGTTCCTTTTAACTCCTGGATCTTATGAGACTGCTTCTCATATTAGGCCTGAATAGCCTGACCTACTTCACTTAGGAGGTCCAGTTCTCCCTATTGAGTTCTTTTGTCCACAGACACCTCCATGATCACATATTCTTTGGCAGCTACCTCAGAATCCTCTTTTCCTGCTGGAGGGGCAACAACTATAGCCATAATGTTTCCATCTGGGGCCCTTCTAGTGCTGTGAAGGGTACGAGCCTTCTTAGGTTTCTGGGGAATTTGGATTTGGCCAACATCTCACCAAGTTATAGTGGGGCTGTGATAGTAGTTGGGGATTTCCTTTTTTGGACTTCCACTAACCACTGCGGTGGGGCATCTAGCCTGCCCTTCATCATCATCCCCAAACCTGAAATATCTCCGGGGTTAAATTCAAGTCCACCCCCTGGTGTATTATCCATTGTATAGGTGGGGTCCTTGTTTGTGTGTTCTTTACCTCCCTCCCCATCACCTTCAAGAATGACGTCCTCTTGTGGACTAGGTGGAGGAGGGAGAGGCATTTTATTGAGATCTACCTGCTGAAAAATGGCCGCAACTTTGTCGGCCGCCACATCCACTAGTGCGAGAAAGCCCTAATTACTAGTTAAGTCCAAGGGGGAGGAATCAAAGGTTACAATTATTCCCAAAGGTCTAGTTCCTTCTTCAGCCAATACTTGTTTTATAACCAGGTCATTCCTTTGTTCTTTTAATGCTTCCCTTTCAGCTTCATCAAGCCAGGGTTCGCCTTCTTCTTGGACCACCACATTTTCCTACCCTATTGACTCAAGTATGGGTACTTCAACTTCCTATTCCTCTATTTCTTCTATGGCACAGTCAATCATACCCTATAATTCTCCAAGATCCCTCATCGGGAAGAAATCATCAATGTTGATATGTTCTATCTTTGGGGGACTCGTTGGATGATCCTCTTTTTTAGAGGAGGAGGAGGATGAAATAACCTCAACCTTTGGTACATCTTCGGGCTATGGGCCCTAATTCTTTCTCTATGGGGACCGACTTGCCTTTTGTTTCTTTCTCCTTTTAAGTGGTACTTTGGGCTCTACAGCTACCGCTACTCTGGAAATTTCTTATTAACATGATGTACTTAATAAAATAGCCAAGGAGGGAGAGCCTCCTAGTGGGGGATTGGAGCCTACCAAGGTAGCTCCAAGACCGAAATTCACTTCAATGTTTTCTGCATCCATTAATTTCTAGGAGTGCTCCAACTTTTTTCCCAACTACTCCATAAGGGGATCCAGAATAGGGTCTGGGGTTGGGGGTGGGACACCAACCTTCTTCTTTCCATGGGCTTTGGATTGCTCTGGGGCTCATGAATTTTAAGCTCCCAAACAATTCTTGTCCGAACGAACACTCTTCGGGCAGACCTTCTCAAAATACAAGTGGCTACGCTTAATTACTACTCTCGAGATGGCCTTAATATCCAAAATTTTAGGTGTATCCCAAACCACCGGAGGGAGGTCCATCTTATCTAAACCTATTTCTTTATACTTGGGGTCCTCTGGGGGCCCAGTGTCTAAAAATGTCTGTAGGAATGTTCAGAGCTTGAGCTAGTCCATCATCCCTTTTTTTATCTTGATGTAGTATCACTTTTGGACATCGTAATCATCCTAGCAATTGGCCCAAAAATCTTCTATGTGTCGAACATTGGGGTTCACCCCCTTTGGCATCAACCTTGCCAATCGCCCAAGGGGATCATAATCCTTGCAATGGAAATAATATTTTTCTAAGTTAAGACTGCTTAACTCATTTTTGGCTCCCCGGGCTGCGGCTAGGGAGCAAGAGTATTCCCCACAAATGAAAGGGAATGTTGGGGTAGTAACTTTCTTAATGGTAGCCAATGCATGCACCTCCAAAATCTGCCTGCAGAACTATAACAAACTACCATGTCCCCACAATTCTTGGGTAACAAGAAGGGCTCTCCGAAGAAGCCAGATACCTGACTGTATGTGTGCTGGGAAAATTGGATGAAGTAACATCCCCATGCACCAACCATATTCATGGCCTACAGAGATAATTTGTATCCCCAGTCACCAGTGATCGCCTTGATCCCATGAAAGATGAAGGTGTTGTTGACCCTGCAAAAATGTGGGAAGCTCTAGTCCCACTGAATTTGGGGGAAGTGGTCCCATGGAGAGACCTCACTAGGTCCTTCCCCAAGATAACCAACTATTTTCAACCCTCAGGTCCCTTAGGACTGTCAGGAAAGTGGCCAGAGGATGTAGGAAGTCATGTAGAAATTCTGCTCTAAGTTGACCCTCCTCAGCTAGGCGTCTACATGTTTGGCAATGATATCAGTCCAGTTGAAGTGAGCCTTGTTGGTGGTCATACCATATAAGAAATAATATATCCAGGGGGATAATTACAAGGCATGTGGTTCCCCGAAGATCCTATATAAGAAGATAATTCCCGCTTGGATGGGCTCCTTAAAGTCAGAGTGTGTAATCTATGTTCGCATCTTCTTGTAGTCCCGGCATGAAATTTTCATCCAATGTGTGTTGAGGTGGTGTAGGGCCATGTCCTCTACATCCTAATACTGTTGGAGGGCCTTGGCCTTGGTCAGAGAAATAGCTCCTGCAAATTATAGGATATGCCACCCTGTGGCAATGGCATCATGGTCCAATGTGACGATGGGCACTGGGAATCCAAGGGGAGTAGGAGACAGTACATTAGAAACCATACCGCCTTGGCGATAACCCCTAGCCAGGAGAAAAATTAGCTACGGTGCTTGTACTAAGCATGGAAAACCAGCAGCTTGAATGATTCTGGATGTCACTAAATTAACTAAGATGGAGTCATTGGAGCATCAAAGTTGATAGATCATCTAAATAAGCCCTGCAATTTGGCCCAAGTGTCGACATTTGTGTTAGTGATCTCTTTCAGTGCAGACTCAATTTGGGACCCATGAATTGTCCCATTATTATTATATTTCTGGGTTAGCGGGAGCTTTGCCAATGTCTTTTCTACCTTGTTCTTCTTGCTTGTGTCTATAGAGACACTTGGGAGTTTCAGACTCCCAGGAGGTGAATATCTTGAAGCCATTTCTTGCTTACTTTATCCTATACATGCAAACCAGACAACTGTTAGTTCATAAATACTGAGAGGTTCTAGGTTCCGAAGTACTTGAGAACATCTTTGACTTTTCACCTAAAATGGAGAATCGATAAGGCATCCTAAATGGGATTATATGTCCAAAATTCTATACAATTTTAACATATAAAATACTTCTCACTTACTGAGGATCCAAAATGATAACTCAAAAAGGCGGTCGTGCAAGGTGGGAAAGGCCATATTAATTAACACACTTGACAATAACACAAAAAGACAGTGACTGCAAGGTGTAACCACCTGAATTTGGTCTGTCGCAACTATAGACCCTATTTTCCCTAAGTGTGATCATACCCTCGATTTATGTCCAAACGACCCTGTTACTGCTTGGCATAATTCTTTGAATCAATTTAATATCCTAGGTGATTTTTATCACTGATTTATATTAACTATTATAGCCATACAATTCAAATCAAATTTGACCAATCAAAACAAACCAAATTCAAAATATGGCTATAGTATTTAATTATAAAGGAATTAAATGAATCCGTAAATCAAATACCCACTTGCAATTAACCCATTCCCCTAGCCTATTTAATTTAATTAAAATGGCTATAGTCCTCTAATTATTAAAAAGCAATTTCAATGTTTAAATAATTAATTCCTATATTTTTAAA
>MU223613.1:2587736-2603604 GCA_018584345.1 Thuja plicata | reverse complement strand
ATTGCATGTTTTATCATCTTTTAGCTTGTTATTTAAGTAAAAATCCTTCATGCTAGGTTGTATTCGTCACTGATTTATAGCATATTCTAAGGGCTAATATGTTGTTAATCACACTCCTCCTAGTTAGTAGGCAATAGGTCAGTTTTAGTGGGTTTTACATGCTTTTCTAACCCCTTTGGACTAATATAATGACCTATTGAGTGTTTGTGTTGATTCTGACAGGTACCCATTTACACACACACACAAGGAATAAGATAGGTGGCTCGACTGTTGTACTTTAACACATGCCTACCCACTCGGCTAAGTAATGATGAAATTAGACAGTTGTTCTAGCGTGAGTGGCATGAATGCCATTTGGGATGAGTTTTAAATGCTCATTTATGGGTACTAATTTTGCCATTAAGGCAGAAAGGACAAAAGAGAGAGAAAATTTAACGATCAGTTGATGAGCTGACCTCTGCAATTGACACATTTACCACCTCGTCATCCAGGGCATCACCAACAAGGGTGGTGATCCTGGTTATTGGGGAGACGTGGTCTGAGAACTTGTAAAGAATAAAATGACAAATGGGTCCTTTAGGGACAGTTCCCCTAACACCCGACTGAGAAACTTCAAAACATAGGTCTTACAAGAAAAGATAGGGTGTACAACACATTGTCACTTCAAAAAACTTATAGACCAGGGCAGAAATCACAGCAAGCTACCAGAGCTTGCACACCTAACCTATGGCCCTTAGACTAAACTTCGTAGAGTGCACTCTACATACTCTACCACACGAAGCACTCATAAGCTATTTACAAAATATAGAAGAATGTACATGACCCAACTAAAACCAGAATAATTTATAGACTTTCCAGTAGGGAACCGACAGTATTCACAAGAATTTACAACCCAGGAGGGAGGATGCCTTTCCTTCCTAGTTGGATGGTTGCGAAGAGAAGAGGAGACACCAGACTCAAAGATAGCATCATGCCAAATAGAAGACCCAACCTTGGAGTAGAAAGACAGATGAAAAATGACCAAGAGAAAATAAGAAACGACAAAAGAAAGGAAATCGACCCAGCCACACAAAACAGCGGCAAGCACGCCAAGAAAGAAAAGAAAAAACTAATGAAACACACAAAGCAGACAGAAAATGAAAGGAAATAGAAAAGAAATAAAGGGAGAAGCCCAAGGGGCCTACCTGAATCTCAAAATGTCAAATGGAAGGACCTTCAACTACTTCACTCTGTCACCTAAACACTCCACCAAACTTGACGGACACACTACTGCACCTTCTAGCCAGAGCGCTTCACTCATAAAACAAATTGCTTTGCTCTCTAGAAAATCTTTCCAGAAGGTAATTCATTTGTAGTAAGTATAAAAATGACAAGGTAAAACACCTTAAGTAATGCCTATGATAGTGCATTAATTACCGAAAGTAACTTTGAGAAACACATCGGCAATCAGGATCCAGACCCGCTAACACCTAACGATCATCCCTCTCCCAAAGGAGAGAAAACAATCATCGGATACAGAAGATCCAGAGCCACCCCGCTTGGAGACAACACTCTAGGACACAAATCCTGGAAGAAACAATGAACACAAAAGGGAGACCAAAACCAGACCGGAGAGCACCGAAGCGGCAAGGGACCAGGCCAAAAAACAAAAAGGGAAAAGCAAAGGAAAATTGAAAGGAGAAAGGAAGAAAGAAAAGAACAAAAAAAACAAGAAAAGGGGGCCTGGCATTTTGTATGCAAAATACAGGGAAGGGTATGCAGGGCATAACAACATGTAAAACAAAATTGAGGAACTCACTTTTCTACTCAAAAAGAATAATACTGAGGCAATCGATTATGTTAAAGAGTCTTCTTCAAATCATGAAATTACTAAGGATTAAGAGAAATTTAAAGGAAAATTCTTATTTTTTAAAGATATTTAGATTTGTGTGCTACACACCATATGGGTTCTTTATTTTATGTGGACTATTTAGTGTCGCATTCAAGTCCTAATAATTCAGATGATTCAATAGATGATATTTATATTCAGGCAGATTTTCAAGAAGGTCCACAAGCTCTTCTTGCTGTATGGTCTACATCAGCAACATCTTCATCCTTTGGGGGCCTTATAGGACTCTTCTCTTCTTATCTATTTTTTGGAGGATAGTTTTTTCCATTCAATTTTCTATCTTTCTCCTTTTATGAGAGATTTCATTGTACATGGTTACCTCAATAGGCTAGTAGTCGGGACCCATCTTTTATCTTGTCCTCCTAAGTTATCCTTAAGATGGTGTTAGTGTATTTATTTAATTTAATTACACTTAAGATTTTAAGATTACTTAGTCATCCATGCGTATTTGACACTTGTTGATGCAATTTATCATCATTTAGGAGTTTTCTAGAGATGTGTCAATTCTATTTCGACACATCATCCTTGTTTAGTGGGAGGTAATTCACCACCACTCATTTAGTGTTGGGTTTGACTTTTGATTCAACTCAATCACTCTTCCTATATGTACTTTGATTCTACTTTTCTTTTCTAAGCTAATGGATGGTCGATTTTGGTGTATTTTGTGTTACTATGCTTAAATTTATCTCTAATAGATCTTGGATTTTGCAATACCTATATTTTTAAAAATATACATAAAATACACTGAGAATTCAATTTAAAGACAAATCATAAATATGTTATGGTTTAGAATGAGTTCATACAACAACTAGAGTTACAGTTACAATTTTATTAAGGTTATGTGCTTACAAAATACTAAAAATTATAAATTTATGAGTTTTAATAACTTAGAAAAACATCAAATTTTAAATTTATCCATTAATGCTATGTTAAGATAGCTAGAAAAATACAAAATAAAAGTAAATAAGGAACCTTATTGTTCATTATGTTGTTTTACACAATAACTCTTTTTTTAGGTTTTCCTTGCAAAAGAAGAGAGGATTTTAGTACTTATACAAATATCTAAAAAAAAAAGACAGATATCATTGTACATATTGTAGTTAAGATTATTAAAATAAATGTTGTTAATTTTTGAACATAGACTACGACTATAAAGTTGATGTGTTGAATTATATCATAGAATTTGTATATGAATTTGAAAATCAATTAATGGTTTTATGGTTTTAGGTTTTATTTAATACAAAATCTAAAAAATCTATCCTTTGTCCATCATTGTCTCTTTATTTTTTATATTTCATTGTTACCACTGAACAATATTTTTCCCTTGCCCAATGCTTTATTTGTCATTATTCTTGGCAGAGATAAAGTGATAGTTTAGAGTGCATAAAATTAGAGATGAAGATGAAATTATTATACCATATTACCAAGGACAACTGGAGACTGATATGCAATGACTAATTGGAAGAATGAAAATAGAATATGTAGAAAGGATCACTTGCATATTTCTTTCTTGGTTCTTCTCATACTAGGTCAATCATGCCCAAATGGTAGTTCCCATGTAGATAAATTTATATTGATATACAATTTTATTTCTTTCTCTTCA
The DNA here is from genome assembly GCA_018584345.1 of Thuja plicata. Classification (NCBI taxonomy): domain Eukaryota; kingdom Viridiplantae; phylum Streptophyta; class Pinopsida; order Cupressales; family Cupressaceae; genus Thuja; species Thuja plicata. Next base: position 2,600,113 of record MU223613.1, on the reverse strand, counting down.
TCTCTACCTTTATTTACTCTACACTATCCACTCTACAATGGAGCTTATACAGTTCTCTGAATCTCTCTGCAAGGCATGAAGAAAACATGTTTCAAGTGAATGGAAGATAATCATAAAAAAAGGATACATAGCATTCATAATTAATATACATTTAATGGGGCCACATTTCAAAGAACTTGCATTAAAAGATAACCATCCTTCTATCCATCGTTTATTATAAATTATAAATTTTTATTCAATTAAAATATTCAAATTTGATTTTCCTGCTTGCTCATTTGATTAAGAACCAATAGGAACAAATATAAACAGATTTTAAAATTTATTTAATATTATTTTGCAAACTATAGGTCATACTATTTTTTGGAGTATGATTATCACTGAGAGGGGGCGTGAATCAGTGATATCAAAACCAATGTAAAAAATGTTAAAGCCAACTAAACAATATAGATCAATTTTGAAAAATGAAACAAAGAGATAGAGACAAGATAACACACATAAAAAATTTACACAAGATATGTCATGAGTGGAAAAACCTTCAAGCAAAAAACCACTCAAAAGGCCTCACTAGCTTAATATGAAATCACTTTTACACTGCCTCACTAGCTATACAAAAGTATCATTGATAACTGCTATCTCACTGATAGTCTTATATGCATCACTGGCCTTTCTACACTTCTCTATTTTCTTACATACAGAGATCAGAAAATTTTATTGGCATATAGGTCCTCTAATTATACCCTATGTCTCATTAAGTACAATACTTAATATTGTATCTAATAATGTACATTATACAATTATGGACCCCTGTATCATTCAAGGATTTCTAACAAACTGATTATGTATAAATACTGCAAATATTATCAATCAAAACCCAATAATCTCTTCTCTATCTACATGAATAAATGCTCTTCCTCTATTACATTCATAAGCATCACTGAAAAAAATGATTCATAAAAATGATATCAGACCAACTGTAAACTGACTCCAAAATTATCAACATCATAAATCATAATATGCCTTGATGTTGTCACTATAAATCAAATTAAATTAATTATGATTAAAAAATACAATATCAGTAACCTTCATAAAAAAATTGAATACTAATATTCGAATGGATCAATGATAAATGTACCTTTAAAACAATGTCATTTCAATCTTCCTCTGCAAACTAATTCACAACCACCATAATCTTTCTTCTAACTGAGACATCATTGTAACTGTTCAAAAACTGTTCCCTTGAGCTATGATGCCCTAGCTCATAAGAGCTAGGGTTTCATAATGAAACTACTACATTATTTAACAAATTACAATCAAATGAAAGGCCAAAAATTGTGCTTGATATACACCACTTCAATTAATGTTTATAAATGCCACTTGATATGGTATTTACCACATCCTTTAAACAAATCAAACCTTAACAAAAATGGAGTGGCTAGGGGCCCGACCAAAAATCATTTCTAGCAAAATTATTTACAAATGCCATGGTCACAATATTTGACTAATGTGATTCAAACTTGAATTTCTCAAACCTTTATATCAAGATCAATAGAGGCTTTAACATTCTTTTAACTACTGCAAGGGTTGGATAAAAATTGAGATCGGTAATGTGTCAACTTCATCAATAATGTTTATAATATAAATTTATGTGACCACTTTGTAACCGAATGTAGATGTCAATATTGATCAACCCATTATTGATTCCAATACTGGTATAAATTGATAAGTCTATATATTAAGAAACTGACATGTAGAAAGTGATAATTATATATACTAGAAAAACAATATGTCTAATGTCACAATGGTAATCCCAATGTTGCCACTGATAGCCACTAATTGATTATTGCATTTGGCATCAAGGACAATTATAACCAAGGAGCAAAAATCTCCCACTTTGTCCTTGGTGACAAATAAAATAATCTATCCCCCTATTTGGAACAAAAGGACAAAGGAGAGAAACTACATCCAACAAAATGATAGAAATGCATTATGACCACTTAACCATAATACTTGAGTACAGATGTAGGATATCAATGCCAAAACCTGTGTGACATCAAATCTGAAAATTGTCTAACTATGAAACCATGAAATCAGTAGTCTAAGCATTTTAACCATGAAATGAAAGTTTTCCAGCCATATTAACAAAACTGATCAAGATCTATATACAAAATAAATGCAAAGAAACCATGATTCTTCTTAAGAGATGAAACATTATTAAAGAATAAGCTCAAACTAATCAAAGCACCATAACAAAAGTCTTGAATGTTAGTATAAATCCCTATGAACTAATGGATGAGTTCATATAATATTGTGAAACCAATAATACCGTGATGAAAGATGGGTAATACTCAAAACTTGTTTGGCATCAAGGCCGAAACATATCAGTAGTTTAAAGAACTCAGCAACCAAAATACCTAAGAATGAAATGACTCTAGAATATGTGCTCAACCGTATGTGGCAATAAAACTCATTAGCAGTCAAGAAATAGATAACCAAATATACTGATATGGAATAATATGAAGGTACAAATGCCAAGATGAGTATACATGAGTCATTCCAAAAATAGATATCATAGAGGCCATGATATACCTGAAACTATTTAAAGAAAATTGAAAATACCAACTGATCCTAATCTAAGCATCATGATGGATGGAAATAGAACTTCCAATGGATTGATAATGGACCAGTCCATAAAATAATGAAAATCTTGAAAGAAGTAATCTTGCTGAATAATAAACCAACTAGAAACAAGAGACCAAGAATACCTCTGTATAAAACTAATAATTATATTGAGAAAACTAAATATATTTCTTTGAAATCTTGAATAAATAATTACATCAACCAAATATGTTCTAATAAATAATGTTGTGTTCTACACTATTCCAAGAAAATAAAAAATAGGTTACGAATATTAAAGATTATTTAAAAACAAATCTATGGTGCATGGAAGAACAAAGTTGTTGAATGCATCATAAAGCTGTCTCTAGGAGTCCTTACTCTAAGAAAGATGAAAGTACTACCCCTTAAATTGATATCTTATATTTAACTAATGATAGACCTTCGTAATATTATTATGATAGTTATTTAAATCATGAATATATAGAGAAAAACTATTAATATAAGCATTTAGATGATTGTGCATATTTTTATCAACATCTTGGTTGAAACAAAAATATATATATATAAGATAATAAAATACTATCATTTTAATACCACAAAAATATCATCATAAAATATCAATTTATAAGAAAGTCATCTTAAGAGATACCTTTGAAAAGTGGCAATTGAAAATCATAATAAATTATTTTCTCTATTCTATCATAATTGAATCAAACAATAATTTGATGCAATTAGTATAGAGAGTAATCACAAAAATGTTTTATTAAAAAATATCCTTTTAAAACTGCTTATTGTTGCTCAAAGGATGCAGGATTTAGATCCTTTGAGTTATGTATACTTTTATTACATAATAGTGGACCATTTGGATTTTTGTCCTGAACCAAATAGATGCACCTTTTGATGTGAATTATCTAGCATCAAATGATTTCTCATATTCCATGTATGTTCCTTTAGAAAATTTGACTTTTCAGTATACTTACCTAGTTTTGCCTTTAGTCAAGAAACATCTTACCATACTGTATGGATTTCTTTGTAAGTCTCTGCCTCAAATTAACTTGTCCTCCTGTATCTTCCTCTATACTAGTGCAAAGATATGAATTTTTGTTGTCTAACTCATTTTAAGTATTTTAACACTCTGCTAAATTGAGTTCCAGTCTATCAATTTGTCTTTTTAAATTTGAAATGTCCATTTTTTCTTCTATTAACTGGCCTTCATAATCTATAGTGATTCTTTTTCAGAACATTCTCCTATTTCACCAAATATGCATATTTCATTATTTTTTTTGGTTAACATTCTTTGTAAGCAATACACTGAACCACTTTTTTCCAAAATCTGACATCCGGATGCTATAAAAATAAGTGTGATTTTTTTTCCACAAATTTGACTTACACTATGTAAATTGTGAACCATTCCCTCAACATTGTAAACATTGTTAACGAGAGTATTAACATCAAGTTGAATTGAAACTAGTCCTTTAATTTGTAAATATTTATTATCACCAAACCTTACTGAGCCAATATCAAACAAATCAAGTTTTACAAACTTATATATGTCTCTAGTTAGATGGTGAGAACTATAGACACCCAAAAATGGACAGACTTGTGAGCTCACATTTAATAACTAATTATTCCTCTATTAATTAAAAGGTTCTTTTAATTGTTTAATTAATCATCAATTATGTTATGTCCTAATATTTTCATGATTTAATCATTTCCTAATATTAATTAAATAATTAATGTTTTTTATTTATGCAAAAATAGGTTTTGAAGGGACCCAAAACCCTTTTTACAAACATCTTATAAAAGATAGATCATTAAAAGCCCCCAACACAGAACAAACCAAAACAAAAACTGATAAGCAAAGATATCGCTATCAAATCCCCAAGAAACAACAAAAATCCAACAAAAGGCCAACACAGATAGCTAACAAAAAAGACAACAAAAGACTTAATCAAGAGTTTTTAAGGTCAGAACGACCTCTTCTTCCAACTGGATCATCTTCTTAGCCACATCCCTCAACTCCAGGATCTCCTACGGAATAGGGTAATTTTCTTCTTCATGGTCGCTTTGGTCCTCTTATCTAGTCCCTCTGAAATGCCATCACTTGCCTCAACATCATAATCCACATTGATAATGGCTTTATCCAGATGAGAATCTTCCAATATGGCCACAAAAAATTTCATGTTTTGTGCAGATGTCTTCAGAATTTTTGGCTCTCATGCATGATCCTCCTAAGGGTAGTGTCAGTTTTTTGCACCCTTTGGTTTGTCTCCTCCAACTTAACCACAAACCTATGCTTGTCCTTATCATCTGCCTAGACAAAATCCATCATCATTTTCTTCTCATCTTGGGTCCATAGACTATACATATAGAAATTAGGAATGGAAAGGGAGGCCAAGGAATCACCGTTATTCTACATCTCTTCAACTTTGGTTGAAAGGGCATGATATTTCAATCTTGAATACTTTTGATTTCATGGAAAACCCATTTCATTAGGCAAAAGGAATAGAGTGAACCAACCTTAGCTATCTGCAAAACCCCAAGAGTCATCTCTTCTTTCTTGTCCTTGAAATATTCAATGTACAACTCTACCGATGACGGTTGAATAGAATCCCTTTGCTAAGGTTCATAATTCACAAAATCCAAAGGTGAAATTTGCATGTCATGGTCAAGACATCTCTCATAATCCACCAAGATGGGAACTTTATCTTTTCACTCATCTTTTTTCTCCATACTAGCTTTAATGGTTGTGGAGATCTTTTCCCTCTATTCCTCAATGTGCGGCTTTGCCTTGGACACTGGGTGGGTGAGGTTATTTATCTCCTGGAGTTTATCTTTGGAAGCCTCCAAATTCAACCTCCTAACATAAGAATTTTTATGAGTAACAGGGGATAAAGATTCATATTCATCCTCTACTGTTTCCATCCCCTGTTCTTCCCAAACAATTATGGCTTTGGAGGGATGAGATTTCTTCAAACGAGGAGAGAGTTTCATTTTTTTGAAGGAGGGGAAGGAGAATCCTCCTCCTCATCCTCGATATTCCATCCCTCTTCTTCCTCCATATAATTAACCTCCCTACAACCCCTTCCTCTAACACATAATTAGGGTTAGAATGAGGAGTACCAGCCCGCATATACTCATAAATAATTAAAATGAGACCCTAGTGTAATGCCTAGTATTTCCTAGGGTTTCTCTTATGAATCTTAACACTAGAGCTCAGAGCTAAGAAAAGATAGTATGGGAAAGAAACAAGAGACCTATGGAGAAAATGATTCAGCATAACAAAATGATACCTGTGAATCCTGGTATACCTCCCATCTAAATTAAAATAATACATACTAGGTTTAAGCACCTCCCTCCAAAATAACTTAATTTTTTCTGGTTCAAAGAAATAATTGTTACCTTTTTCTAGATAATCCTTCTCTTGTTCAATTTTTGGAAAATTGATGACAGCATTGTTTGAAGTTACTCTGTCTTTATAAAACTTCATGCTCTTAGTTTAAAGTTTGGTAACGTTGGCAATGAAATTTTTATCAACCACAACTTCTCTAATCAACAACCTCAAAGTGCCATCTTTCCATCCATAGACAAAGATACGAGTAACTTTCTTAGCATATCCATGGATTTTTTCTAAATACCCTGTTACCCCTCTATGGAATCTTCACCAGACTTTGGGCTTATTTTTCCAGTCTTCATAGGTGGTGGGTTTGACTCTCTTCAAATCACCTCCCATTCTCAAATTCTCAAACCCAGACTTAAACAAATGAAGATGTTGAGAAGTGAAAAATAACAAACAACCCAAGCTTAAAACCTTGGAAATTGCCCACAAAACATGTGAGGCATTATTGCTCAATAAATATCTCTTCTCGATCAAATAATTTGCCTCATCAGCACTGAGTTTTAAACACCCAAGTGTCTTATCCATCATTAATAGGCACATTTCCAATTTTTCCAATATATCAATCAAATCTAAGGTGGGATGTGATTTCATCATTTAAATTTATCTCACCCTCCCATATAGCTTTTTTAATAATTTGGACCCCAATATTTGCAAGCCTGTCATCCACCTTATTTGTTTCATGATAAGAGTGGGCTATGTAACCATTTTCCAAGGTTTGAAGGATATACTTGGCTTCCTTAATGATAAGATCTATCATCTAAGAGACTTTTCACTCCCCCTTTAAGCACTTAATGATGTTATTATAATCACCCTATGTCAGATTTTTTTGCAATCTAGGCGTCTTAAAATTTCATGTACAAAGAAATCAAAGGTTGGCTTGCAAGAATCTATAAGAAGGGAGAAGGAAGGATCTAAACAAAGAGGCCTTTCAAAAAGATAGTGATCTTCCCAAAACCTATTTTTAAGACCATCTCCATCTCATCCCCATAGCCACTATGTTATTATTTTTATTAATTTTATTCCATATGTTAGAACCATTAATAGCCATAGAGGAGTGAATAAAGACTTCCAATGATAGGCATAAGACTAAATACTTGCTTCTCCAAATATAATTCCATTCCCTTGGCTCTGTAAAAGCTCTCCAAATTTGTTTTTCTAATAGATCCAGGTTAAAGGACTTTAAATTTATAATTCCCAGGCCTCCCAACCTCTTAGGTTTGCAAACATTCTCCTAGGCTAAAAGTGGGAGACGCTACTTTTCCTCGACCCTAAACCATAATAAGTGTTTTTAATTTTTTTTTAATTATAATAGCAAATCAGGAAGGAATCTTTAAAAGACTAGGCATAAAATGGAAAATTATGGAGAGAGGCTTTCAGAAGCTGGACTTTCTTGACCTGGGTCAATAAGGCCCCCTTCCAACCAGCAAGCTTTTTATTAAAATTTTCAATCAAGGAGCTCCAAAAATATTCTGAGGGTTTAAGGACCAATGGAAGACCGAGATAACTGGAGGGAAGAGGATTGATGCCACATCCAAAAATAACAAAGATCCTACATTGCATTTCCTCAGACATGTTTATAAAGTACAAAGAAATTTTGTTCCAGTTTATTAATTGGCCAGAGGACCTGGTGTAAATATTCAAAATCTCCTTCATCATTCTACCCTCTCTAATAGTCACCATCCCCATCAAAATAGTATCACCCCCAAACTACTGATGAGAGAAAGTCAAATTTGAAGACGATGGTCTCAAGCCCTACAACTTACCTTCACTGACCATTTTTTGAATGTATCTTCCCAAGCTTTCCTCCATAATAGAAAAAATAATTAGAGATATAGGATCCCCTTGTCTCATGCCTATAGTCATCTTGAATAAATGAGAAGGAGATTCATTAACAAAAATAGTCGACAAGGATGATGTAATCAGTGTGTGAACCCTGATGCCAAACCCAAAAGCCTAAATAATTTTGTAGAGAATGGTCCAATCCACTCAGTCATAAGCTTTAGACATGTCCAACTTTAAAAATAAACATTGGTTGTTGCATACCTCCAGCGGATGAATATTTTCATGAAATGTGATGATCGAATATAGAATTTTCCTACCTAGCACAAACCCACTCTGTTCGGGAGAAATTAAAGAAGGAATAATTGAAATAATTTTGAAGGTTAAAACCTTCAAAAATATTGTATAGATTGAATTGCACAAATAATAGGTTTGAAGCTATCCCTAGAGTTCACCACAGGATTTTGGGAATGTGCACTATGAAAGAAGCGTTAATCTCTTTCAACAAATTTTTAGCTCCAAATAATTCCTTAACCACATTAGTAACATCCTTTTCAACAATATTCCAAAAATGTTCAAATTAAAACATAGGAAAACCATCTGGAGCAAGGGCCTTCTCGCATTCAAAGTTGAAAACAACATTCTTAATCTCTTTATTCAAGAGAATAGCTGAAAGAAACTTGTTTTTCTCTTCCCCAAAAATATAAGGGATAGCATCCAGTAGAAAATTCTAATCCCTAGGACTTAGAGTAGAGTAAATTGAGAGAAAAGAGGAGAAAAAATAAACAGTCTCTCCTCTGATTTCCTCCTCCTCAAGATTATCCCTTTTTGTAATGATGTGAGATATCTTGCTAGTGGTTCTATTCTTAGATTCTATCATGTGAAAAAATTGGAGTTTTTAACACCAGCAGCAAGCCAAGTATCCTTAGATCTCTTCTTCCAATTCACTTCTACTGATGATATGATGTCATGATATTTAACCAAGACTTCAAATTTAGTATCCATGTAATCTACAGTGTACCCTTCAGCCTGAATTTAGTCCTAGATTTCTTTAAGCTATTATTTTATAGAGTTTTTTGAAGCACAAATATACCCAAAGACATCTCTATTCCACTTCCTCACCTTACCCTTTATGAATCTTAACTTCTTAGCCAATCTAAACATAGTTGAACCTGTTAGTAATAACTGAGAGGGGGGGTGAATCAGTGGCCTCAAAAATTTATCCTTTAAACTTTAATCTACCAATCAATACACCTCAGATTATTAAGTCCCTACAAGATGTATGCCTTGAAATACTTAAAATAATTAATTGTCTGTCAGTTTACCTTGTCTATCCTTATTCTCCTTGATTACCGATAAGCAGTAAAACTTATTTACTGAAGCTCAGTAAATATGTAGAGTAAACCAATCAATCTAGAAATGCATATGTGAAATGTAAAACAATAAAGTAATAAACCATACACACATAACACATGGATTTTTAACATGGAAACCTTGTTAAGGGAAAAAAACACTAGGACCGGTACCCCAAATTTTCACTCTTCTAAAGTGAGCCCTATTAGGAGCCAACCATGTTAAACGTTACAAACACATGGTTAAGTGTGACCTTTTTAGAGGATTTTTATACATAGGTTATCACTTAGTATTTGGCATCTACGCTACCATCCTTGAATCAGCCTTTAGACTGTCAATAGGTTTTATGCTAATCTTACTACCATCCTTGAATCAGCCTCCTTCTTAGACTATTAATAGGCTTTAGGTAAGACTGATGTTACTATCATGAATCAACCTTTTTGGTAATATGTTAGGATATACCTCAATTATAGAAGATGGTTAAGTCTTGCTCTGTTAAGAGACTTAATGCTTCAATGGTTAAACTAAAACACAATGACCTATTTTTAATGCAACTTTGAATTGCAGATATTCAGATCTATTTACGTACAATACCTCTCTGATCAATGTATCAATTCAATTCCTTTGTGCTTCACACTTTCTACTTTGTGATGTTGTGCTTTACTATTTGTTGGTGTCTGCAGAATTCTTTAGCTCTCCCTCAGCTTGATTGATCAGGACTGTATGAAGTTTATCCTTCACCAGTTTCTCTTCAGTATCTTCTTTCAATTCACTCCCCCATATATCTGAGTGCTTGTGGAAATGAATTATGCTTGTCTCTTATATAGACATGATATTCCTTTATTTCTGATTCTTGATTCTTGATTCTTGGCGTGAAAAACAATCCAGCCAATTTGATTTACGGCTTTAACTCCTGATTTATCTCATAGTTATCTTCTTGCCAACTGTATAAATTAATTGCTTAACTGTGATTGAATAAATTGAATAAAACAATCAGTTAAGTCTATCCTTAAGCTCTGCAAGCTAGATATTTTGTCATTTTATGATCTCTTTGTTCTGTCGGTCAATTCTGTAGTTCGTCGACGGTGACAACTGCCAATTCCATCAGTGTAACTTTAGTTAGCTTCGGGATCTCTGTTCATCGGGCATCATTGGATCTTTCTTGTTGAGCAACACTATCTTCTTGTTCATCGGGCATCATTGGATCTTTCTTTTCAGGAAACACTGTCTTCTTGTTCGTCGGGCATCACTATGGCTTTATCTCTATATTTACTGATGGTGTGCACTTCATCGGTGTGGTCTATTACTTAGTGAATACTTGAATTTTATGTATTATTGAAAGCATAACCTCTATTCCATTGATTCTCTAAAGTCTTTGGCATTATGTATATGACCGTACAGATGATATCAAGTTGACATCAATGACAATACAAACCACTAACTGGTTTAATATTTTGCATCATCTTCAACTTAACATTATCAAACATTCAATCAGTTACATGTCATCAATCTCTCCCTTTGGCATTAATGGCAACATGCTATATTATCACACTATACTATTTCTAATACAACATGAAATACAATTGTTGAGATCCATCAAATTACCAAACAGTTTGTTTTGATAACTGATAAAAATGTCTAACCACCAGTAAGCTCTGTGTTAGCTTAGATTTGATTCTTGTAGCTTTCCTTATTTTTTTTGATGTGTTGTGTCCTCTGTTTGTGTCAATTTCTCTCTTTTGACTTTTCTTCTTCTTGATGTCATTATCTTTTTGCAACTTTTATACAAATTCTCTCCCTATGGATATGATCTCTCTCTATTTGGAGTAATCTGATAATGAATAGTTTCTGATGATAATATGGATACATTCTCTCCCTTTGACAACAATGTCAAACAAATATATGACATTTTGTCAAACAATTTCTTCTATCCATAATATATTCCTTGAATTTCCCTTATCCATCATCAATATAACAATATGTTCTGGTGCTCGGTTCTGATATATACCTTTCTATATATAGATGTAGCTTTGAAGTTCATTTTCTGCTCGCATCAATCATGAATGATATTCTGATAATATATGGATGATGTAGCCTTCAGTCCTTTTACTGACTGGTAGACATGGGTTTGACCCCTAGTCTTTTTCTCAGGTACTCAAATGTATCTTTAGGCAGTGGCTTGGTGAAGATATCAGCCAATTGTTTTTTTGATTGCACATATTCAAGTATCACCTCTTTTTTTTGAGCTTGTTCTCTTAAATAATGATACTTGATGGCAATGTGTTTAGTCTTTGCAAGCATGACTAGATTCTTGGAAATATTTATTACACTGGTGTTATCACAATAGATAATTACTAGTTCTATGATCTTCATATGCATACCTTCCAGCAACTATTTGATCCATGCAATATTTGAGCAGTTTGCAATAGCAGCAACATATTCTACTTCTGTAGTAGACTGAGAGGTGCATCCTTGCTTCTTGCTAATCCATGTGACAAGTCTGTCACCCATAAAGAATGCTCCTCTAGTTGTGCTCTTTCAGCCATCAAGATTTCCAACCCAATCAATGTCGGTAAACACTTTTAGTTCAAATTTGCCTTCTCTTCTATACCATAAGCCAAATTCCTCATTATTCTTCAGATATCTTAGAATCCTTTTCACAGTAGTTATATGTGATTCCCTGGGGTTAGCAGAAAATCTAGTAACAATTCCTACTGCATGTGCAATATCTGGTCTAGTGTATAAAACATACATGAGTTTTACTATCATTGATCTGTATAGAGTCTGATTTACCTCTGTTGTCTTGTCTTCCTTTGTTAATTTTCATCCAGTAGCCATCGGTGTTCCAACAGGTTTGGAATCTTCCATCTTGAATATTTTTAGGACTTCTTTGATGTATTTGGACTGTGTAATGAAAATACCTTCACTTTGTTGAATGATCTGTAGACCAAGAAAGAACTTGATCTCTCCAAAAATAGACATCTCAAATTCTTTTCTCATCTCATCAGAAAATGATTTTCATAGCATATCATTGCCTCCAAATATGACGTCATCAACAAATATTTTAGTAATCAAATTGTTAGCATTAGTATCTTCTTTCAAATAAAGATTGTTGTTTTCACTAGTCCTCATGAATCCAATACTTATTAGATAGGAATGAAGTCATTCATACTAGGCTCTAGGAGCTTGTTTCAATCCATACAAGGCTTTGTGAAGTCTACATACCATG
>MU223613.1:2457737-2584499 GCA_018584345.1 Thuja plicata | reverse complement strand
TTGAAACCTTCCTTCTAAGCACACAAGCTCTGATACCAATTGTTAGTAATAACTGAGAGGGGGGGTGAATCAGTGGCCTCAAAAATTTATCCTTTAAACTTTAATCCACCAATCAATACACCTCAGAGTATTAAGTCCCTACAAGATGTATGCCTTGAAATACTTGAAATAATTAACTGTCTGTCAGTTTACCTTGTCTGTCCTTATTCTCCTTGATTATCGATAAGCAGTAAAACTTATTTACTGAAGCTTAGTAAATATGCAAAGTAAACCAATCAATCCAGAAATGCATATGTGAAATGTAAAATAGTAAAATAATAAACCATACACACATAACACATGGATTTTTAACATGGAAACCCTGTTAAGGGAAAAAACCAGTGGGACCGGTACCCCAAATTTTCACTCTTCTGAAGTGAGCCATGTTAGGAGCCAACCTTGTTAAAGGTTACAAACACATGGTTAAGTGCGACCTTGTTAGAGGATTTTTATACATAGGTTGTCACTTAGTATCTGGCATCTATGCTACCATCCTTCAATCAGCATTTAGACTGTCAATAGGCTTTATGCTAATCTTACTACCATCCTTGCATTAGCCTCCTTCTTAGACTGTTAATAGGCTTTAGGTAAGACTGATGCTACTATCATGAATCAACCTTTTTGGTAATCTATCAGGATATACCTCAATTATAGAAGACGATTAAGTCTTGCTCTGTTAAGAGACTTAATGCTTCAATGGTTAAACTGAAACACAATGACCTATTTCTAATGCAACTTTGAATTGTAGATATTCAAATCTATTTACATACAATACCTCTCTGATCAATGTATCAATTGAATTCCTTTGTGCTTCACACTTTCTACTCTATGATGCTATGCTTTACTATTCATCGGTGTTTGCAAAATTCTTTACCTCTCCCTTAGCTTAATTGATTAGGACTGTATGAAGTTTATCCTTCACTAATTTCTCTTCAGTATCTTCTTTTAATTCACTCCCCCATGTATCTGAGTGCTTGTGGAAATGAATTATGCTTGTCTCTTATATATACATGATATTCCTTTATTTCTGATTCTTGATTCTTGATTCTCGATTCTTGGCGTGAAAAACAATCAAGCCAATTTGATTTATGGCTTTAACTCCTAATTTATCTCATAGCTATCTTCTTGCCAACTGTATAAATCAATTGCTTAACTATGATTGAATAAAACAAATAAAACAATCAGTTAAGTCTATCCTTAAGCTCTGCCAGCTAGATATTTTATCATTTTCTGATCTCTCTGTTCTGTCGGTCAATTATGCAGTTCGTCGACGATGACAACTGCCAATTCCATCAGTGTAACTTTAGTTAGCTTTGGGATCTCTGTTCGTCGGGCATCATTGGATCTTTCTTGTCGGGCAACACTGTCTTCTTGTTTGTTGGGCATCATTGGATCTTGCTTGTCGGGAAACACTGTCTTCTTGTTTGTCGGGCCTCACTGTGACTTTATCTCTATATTTATCGATGGTGTGCACTCCGTCGGTGTGGTCTATCACTTAGTGAATACTTGAATTTTATGCATTGCTGAAAGCATAACCTCTATTCCATTGATTCTCTGAAGTCTTTGGCATTATGTATATGACCGTATAGATGATATCAAGTTGACATCAATGACAATACAAACCACTAACTGGTTTAATGTTTTGCATCATCTTCAACTTAACATTCAATCAGTTACATGTCATCAGAACCATCCATGGAAATACCCTGGCACTAATCATTAATGCATTCTTCAAGAGTGGGAAATGAGAGCTAAATTTTCTCAAATTGAAAAGGAAAATTTCTCTTAACATTAACAGGGTGTTCCACAAAAGAAAGGGCGAATGATCAGACCTAACTCTAGATAAAGCAATGAGTAAAAAAATTACTTAACTAGACAGTCATTAGAAATGAGAACCCGATCAAGCATAACTTGAATTAGCTCAATCCTAGCCCTTATGTTTGACCAAGTATAATTAGCTCCTTGGAGATCCAAATCAAACAGAGCTTGGTTATTAATAAAATCCAGAAGGTCTTGTCTACCCTTCGACTGAGATTGTGATCCACCAAATTTTTCATTGTCCTTTAGAGGGGTGTTAAAATCACCCATAATCAGCCAACAAGGATCTTTCCAATTACTTTTGTTGGACACCAACCTTTCCCATAATCTACCTCTTGCATTACTTGTGTTGGGAGCATATATTTTGGAAAGAATCCATGAGAACCCATCCCTAATATGATGAAATATAATGGAAACAATATTATCTTCCATCATGAGAGGTTCTCCCTTGACATATTTAAGGTTCCATAAAATAATTGTACCACCAAAAGCTCCATCCTATTTGGATCCAGTAACTCCACAATCTTTGAAAACTTTAATTTTTCCTACCTTTTCACTAGACATCTTAGTTTGTATAATCAATAAAATATCTGGTTTATGATCTCTAAAAAATATTCCTAATAGCATCTTTATTATGGGAGATATTAAGCACCCTAATATTCCAAGATAATATTTTCATTTGCTAGGTGGGGAACAAACCTCCTAGATGGTTCTCTAGGTTCCATCCGCAATATTTTTCTTTCTCTCATGTTCCCTATGCCATGTTTTTGATCTCCTCTCGGCATTGGATTTTGGAGAGCCAACTTTTAACTTTCACTCTAGTTGGTTTTAAAGTTTTGGCATCATATCTAACTTGGTTTCTAGTTGAAACCCCACTCTAGGAAGAAGAGATAGTCTTCTAACTTTCCCCTCCATTTTTCCCTTTCTTTTTTTCCACCTTAGGCCATGGGTCTTCATCTCTTCCTTCATTCCCAACCTTCAGATGATTATCCTTTTCATCCATAAATATATCACCCTAGTTACTAAACATCTTATCTATATTAGGGAGTGAAGACTTCAAACATTCTAGGGTCTTAGTTTAGGACGAACCCAAAGAGCGATTTCCCCCAAGATGTTACATGGTTGGGCATACTCTATACTTTCCAAAGCCTGACCAAACTATTGAGTTTCCTCCACTCTAGACAGGAAGCGATTACCCATTTCAACTTTTTTTGTGGATCCGATGCTTTCATAAATTTCACCTTCCTCTAATTCCTCTAATTGCTAAAATGGGCTTCCATCTAGCCACGAATCATATTCCCCATCCTCTAACCCCACTACAGGATTATGAAGGATGAAATTTTTTGCCTCAATCCATTTTGAGAATCTATTCAAGGCTAATTTGGGGTCTAACTCCTTAGTAGATTTACCTCTCGCAACTCCTTGAGATTTTTTTTCTTTCCATTCATTCTCATTTCATCATTATTGTATCTGCAATTCTTAGCTATATGTTCATATTTATTGCATTTGTAACAAATTACATTCTAATTCACATACCTCTGATTTTTTTGATTAGTCTCCAGTCTGCAATTTCTCACAATATGACCAAAGTTGTTAATTTGTAGCATGTAATATTAACTCCACTCGCACTTTATCTAGATCTGGATCTACATTCTTTAGATCTGTGTCCATATTTCAAACATGTGAAACAATATCCAGAAAAAGGTGTAGTAGTTAAATTGGTCTGGCATTCATTTTCCCTATGTCCAAGGTTATTGCATGAATAACATTTTTCATTGAATTTTCATAAAGGTGTCTCCTTAGGTTGTTCATTGTGATCTACCTTTTCTTCATCAATTTTAGAACATTATCCTTGTTCATGTCTCGATCCATGCTTATCTTCATGAGGTCCTTGACTTGCAACCTATTCATCAAGCTTCACAGAGCTAGATCTAAGTTTTTCTTGAATTTATCTAGCATTAGCAAGATCTCTTCTCAGTATCTCATTCACTCTTTCCAATTCTTTCTCATTATGTTTAGATTCTTCAAGAAAAACTTGGAACTGTTCAAATTCACTATTCAACTTGAAGTATTCTTCAGTTTGGGATTTTAAGGATTCTTCAAGAGTTTTTCTAGCTTCAATTTCTTCAATGATCTTGATTTCCACAGATTCCATTTAATTTTTTAAATTGTTTCTTTATTTTACAATATGCTCATATTATTTGTATTGATCATTGTTAGGTGTAGAGTCGCTTCTTTTTACTGATAATTGATCTACAAACCCTTTTCTGCTATCTCTAGATTTCCCTTAATTGTTCTTTTAGATTGTCAATGATTCCATTAGTTTCTTACAATTTTTCTTCCAGGCTAGCAATGAGAGCATTGGATTTATCTAGGTTATCAACTGAATTCAAAATTTGAATCTGAATACTGCTAGGTTCTTCCACTAGGATCCTTCTCAAGTTGTTAAACGGCTTCCATGGAACTAGTCTCTGATACCAATTGTTAGGATTAGGGAGCACCGAGAGGGGAGGTGAACCAGTGTAGCAATATAATAAAAATTCTTCCTCAAAAACTATAACTTAGTACAGAAAGTAAATATAATTAAACCAATCAAGATATACAACATGAAAACCATAAAACCATAATTGTTTATCGAGGAAAACCTAGTTAAGGGAAAAAAAATCCCGGTGGGGATGATACTGGTGCAGGAGCACCCATAGATTGTCTAGGGAAATCTATTTTATTTTAGCTATGTGTGTGCCTTAGGGAATTTTTTTTTGAGAAGATAAAGGTCATGTTGACCATAGAGTAGGTGCAATAGGGTTTAGGTCAATTGAGTTTTAGGACTTTTGTAATGTGCAATTAAGGCTAAGAAGTTGTAAAGCCTTCTAATTGGTGTAAGTGTGGTGATGATGTCATCATGAAGTCAGTAGGGTCCAATATGGGTTAGAATAATATTTTATCCATAATTATAGTTTTTGGGAAGATTTGATGAGTATTGAAACTCATTTGCATAGTTTTGCAAGAAAATGTCAAAAGTTGCAAAAGTTGCATTTTGCAACTTTGCAACTTTTGAAATGTTGCTCGGACAACATTCCAAATTAAAAAAACTCAACCAAGAGTATCCCTAAGGGTAAAATAACTGCTTGAACACCCTATTTAAGACAATCCTTGACCTTGTAGCAAGGTTGGTTGTCCATTGTACAGACTGAGTTTTTGAAAGTAATGAAGGATATGTGAATTGGTTTGCAATTTTGAAGTTTTTTATTACAGTAGGGTTTTAATGGATTAGATTTGGCACTGTAACTCATGCATGTTTTAGGGTAGAGGCTTATTTTATTTTGTGTGGAATTAATTAGGTGTTTTGTATAGTTTTAAGTTCTTCTTGTAAATAGTTTTGTTTTGGCACCGTCACTGGTCTTATTCAGATAGTTTGTAAAGATGGGGTTCTAGCTCATTTTCCCACCGTGCATTCTATATGGCCCTTTGGGAATAGTTACTATACTCCATGTGTGTAAATATGGCATGAGTTGGGGCCCTCAAAATAAAAGGAGCTAATTTTAATGTCTTTCCCTAGGCGAGCCAGAGGTGAGCCCGGCTAGGGAAGACCAAAGTGTAGAGAGCACAAATTGCAGAGGTGGATAGATGGGAGAAAAATTACTTTTGGAATTTAAAGATAGAAGTCTTTCAAAGATGTGGTGAAGACGGAGAGGTAATACCAATCCATTGGTGAAGAAAAAAACTTACTAAGTTGCAGAGGAGCCAGGAAAATCCTAAAAGCCCTTAATTTTGCTCATTTTGAGATAGGGAATTGTACGGACAGTGGTGACCCCAAGACCCCAAAAAATCCTTGAGGGGTAGACATATGAACCAAGAATCCCAAGAAAATATTTAGGGTTTCTTTGGAAGGATTGGGAGTAAATCCCTGATGTCTTAGAGAAGGAGACCTAATTAGGCGAGTTGCCTTTTAGGCCTAATTGTGAAGTTTGGTGAAATCGACTTGTTAGTTGAACTAGGTGGACTCCTAATACCCGTAGTTGGTTGAATTTAAGTATCTAAAGACACCTCCACACCTCGGCAAGACCATTTTCAATAATTTGGAGGTTAGAAGCCTTTAAGGTGGTTTAAGGGAAAATGGTGAGTGTTGCAAGAATGCAACAAGTTTTGATTTGATAGAAGGAACTTTCATGATAGTTGGGTTGGCTAGGTAGACCAGGGGATCCTAATCAAGAAGAAATCCTAGATTTCGTAAGTGGTGGAGTGAAAACACCCAAGAAGTCTTTCAAGAAGACTAAGAGCATGAATTAGTGATTGATTCATCCAACTTCCCTATCAGTTTGGTATCAGAGCCCCAAAATTATTTGGGATTGTTAGTGCATGTCAGATTGTGAGTCTAGTGAGTCCAAAATCATGGTGAATAATGTCGAATTAGCCAAAAAGGTTGATGAGAAAGAAGTTGACATTAGGCTATTAAGGGACAGAATAGCTCAACTTGAACAAGCATTAAGTGAAGTGCAGACCAATATGGATGAAGTCAGTGAAAATTTGGAAGGGTAAAGAGGTTGCAAAGGAAGACAAGACCCCTGATCCTGACCCTATATTGCAAGAGGAGCCTTTCTTTAAGGCATTGAAGGCCATGAGTGGGAAGGCACTTGAAGGGATACCACTATTCAGTGGGAAAATGGAGGTAGATCTAGTCATGGACTAGATTGAGGGCATGTAAAAGCACTTTGAATGTGATGGAGTTACAGAATCTCAAATGGTCAAAGTGGAAAAATCAAGGCTTAGAGACTCTGCTTTGACATGGTGTAAGTTCATTCAGTCAGAGAGAGAGAAAGAAGGGAAGAAACAAATTTCAACTTAGAGAGGGATGGTTGTCAAAGTGAAGGAAGAATACATGTCAGATGATTATGAAATCCAATTGCACAAGAAGAGGTGGAGCTTAAGACTGAAGGATCTTGATGTCAATTCCTACACTGAGAAATTTTAGAAGTTGTGCATGAGATCAAATGTCTCTAAGGATGAAAGCCTTAAGGTGGCTAGATACCTTAATGGATTGAAATGGAGTATACAAGAATAGATGACTCTTCTCAGACCCAAAAAAGTACACCAATATTATCAATTGGCCATAAAGATTGAAGAAAAGGGTAGAAGAAGGCAAGATCAGACTTCCAAGAATAGAGGAAGAGGAAGGGATCAAAGAGGACATAGAGGAGGATACCAAAGTAGGGGGACTAATTAGAGAAGCCAAGGAGAGTCTAAACTTATAGAGCATGGCAATGAGATCACTCCTAAAGGAGGCCATGGAAGAGGTAGAGGAACTCAATGGGGTTCTAACAGAGGAAGAGGAGAAGGTAGAGGTAATTCTTACTTTGCTAGTATGAAATTCTATAATTATTGATAGATGGGTCATCTTGCTTATAGATTCCCTGAGAAAGAATCTTCTTCTAACATAGAGAAGATAATAGGATATGCTCAAGAAGACAAAATGAGTGTCAAATCACCTGAGATTAGTCATATTGAATCAAAAATAGGGGAGAACATGATGTTTAGAAGGGTTCTAATCAGAAAACCAGACAAGGAGGAGCCAAAACAAAGAAGAGCCTTATTCAAAGTGAGATGCAAAATACTTGGGAAAGTGTGTAAAGTTATAGTGGATTCGGGGTCCATTGATAACATCATCTCAGAGGAGGTAGTAAAGAAGCTTAAGTTGGAGAAGATACCCCATACTAATCCACACAAGGTGACATGGTTAAATAAAGGGCAAAGTGTCCTTGTGAATGAGTAGACTTGGGTGGAATTATCCATTAGAGGATACAAAGACAAGTTTATTTGTGATTTTTTGCCTATGGATGCATGCCATCTCCTATTGGGTAGACCATTGCAATATAATATAGGAGCCATCTATGATGGAAAAGAGAACACCATCTCATTCATGAAGGATGGTAGGACATTTAAGATATAGTCTCTACTAGAGGAGGAAGAAACATAGTCAAAGACCCATAGTATCTTGTTAAGCAGAGGGAAGGAGTTCCTTAACACACTCCACCAAGAAGGAGGTGAAGGATATGGTATAGTTGTGATACCCAAGGAAGAAGAAAAGGTTACTCAACCACCTATACCAAAAAAAGTCTTGAAGCTACTTTGGAAGTTCAAGGACATAGTCAGTGATGGAACACCAACAACATTGCCTCCTAAAAGAGCTATCAGTCATCAAATTGATTTCATACTAGGGGCTTCATTACCCAACAAGGAATAATACAAGCTCACACCAGAGCAAAACCAAGAGGTGGCTAGACAAGTGTAGGAGCTATGAGACCAAGGACTAATCAAGAAGAGCATCAGTCCATGTGTCGTACCTATGGTCTTAGCATCCAAGAAAGGTGGTAAGTGGAGACTTTGCACTGACTCTAGAGATATCAATAGGATTACAATTATATACATATTCCCTATTCCTAGAATTGAGGATTTGATGGACTGTCTTAGAGGGGAAAATTACTTCACTAAGTTGAATCTCAAAAGTGGGTAACACCAGATTAGAATCAAAGATGGGGATGAATGGAAGACATATTTTAAGACCACTGATGGTTTGTATGAGTGGATAGTTATGTCATTTGGCCTCTCAAAGTCCCCTAGCACATTCATGAGGCTCATGAATGAAGTGCTTAAGGATTTCACTGGAAGATTTGTGGTAGTGTATCTAGATGCTATACTAATCTTCAGTAAGACAGCAAAGGAACACTTGGAGCATGTGTAAATGGTACTCAAAAGGTTGCAGGAGGAGAAGTTATCCATCAATCTAGAGAAATGTAAATTCTTTAAATAAGAGCTTATTTATTTGGGGTTTGTAGTATCCCAAGGGTCATTGAAGATGGATCCAAGTAAGGTGGAAGCTATTCTAAATTGGCCTACACAAACCATAGGGACAAAGGTAAGGAGCTTTCATGGGTTATCTTCGTTTTATATGAAGTTTATAAGAAATTTTAGTGGAATTTGTGCACCAATGCTAGACACTATTAAAGGTGGGTTAAAAACCAAGTTCAGATGGACTCTAGAAGCAGGAAATTCCTTTGAGAAGTTGAAGCAACAAGTAGCTACCCAACCCATCCTTTTGTTACCTAGCTTTGATAAGATATTCACTTGGAGTGTGATGCCAGTGGAATTGCAGTAGGAGGAGTACTAAGCCAAGAAGGCAAACCTATAGCTTTCTTTAGTGAAAATATCAATGAAGCAAAGAAGAAGTACTCTTCTTATGACTTAGAGCTATATGCTCTAGTGAAGTCTCTTAGAAAGTGGAGACATTGTCTCCTACCTAAGGAGTTTGTGGCATTTACAAGTAACCAAACACTTAGCTATATAAACACCCAAGAGAAATTGAGAAATAGGAATTTAAAGTGGATGGAATATCTACAAGCCTTTACATTTACCATCAATCACAAGAAGGGATAGTTGAACAAGGTGGTAGATGCACTAAGTAGAAGGATGCTCACAGTGCAAGAAGTAAAATTCCAAAGCATTGGGATAGAGAGTTTCAAGGATCTTTATGGATAAGATGAAGACTTCTCTGAAGAATATAAGGTATGTTTTTATTTTTAGAATCATGTTCACAGTCAATTCTCAGAGTATACATTACAAAGTGGACTTTTTTTCAAGGGGAATCAGTTATGTGCTCCCAAAGGATCAATGAGAGAAAATCTCATTTAGGAGAAGCACAATGGTAGCTTAAGTGGACATTTTGGTATCAACAAAACAATGGAGTTGGTACAAAGGTTCTATTATTGGCCCAAGTTGCCAAGAGATCTCAGAAGATATGTCGAGCAATGTGTGGTTTGTATGAAAGCCAAATGGGGGATAGTAATCTAGGTTTATATCAACCTTTACCCATTCCAAATAGACCATGGGAGTGCATTAGCATGGATTTTGTTGTGGGTCTTCCTAGGACCAAGGTAGGATTGGATAGTGTCTATGTGATGTTAGATAGATTTAGAAAAATGAGCCATTTCATTCCTTGCAAGACCACCCATGATGCTAGCTACATTTCTCATCTCTTTTTCAAGGAAATTGTGAGGATACATGGGCTACCCCTAAGTATAGTATCAGACAGAGATGTGAAGTTCATGAGCCACTTTTGGAAAACTCTATGGAGCAAATTGGGAAATAATTTGTCTTTTGGTTCATCTTACTATCCACAAACAAATGGTCAAACTAAAGTGATCAATAGAGTTTTAGGTAACCTTCTAAGATGCCTAACCAAGGAGTATGGTCAGACTTGGGACTTGATCCTTCCACAAGCTAAATATGCATATAATGATAGTGTGAATAGGACAATAGTGAGAAGTCCTTTTGAGATAGTGTATGGAATGCACCCAAGGGGTGTATGTGAGCTCAGAGATCTAGGATCTATGGAGCATAGAAGTGGCCATGTTAAGGATTTTACTCAAACCATGAAGGAGATACAAGAGAAGGTGAAGAAGAAAATCACAGAGGCTACTCATAAGCTGAAAACTAAGGTGGATATGTCTACAAAAGATGTAAAATTTGTAGTGGGATATTATGTTATGGTCCATTTAAACAAGTCTAGATTGCAGAAAGGAATGCCAACAAAGTTGAAAATGAAGAGAGTAGGAGCATGTAAGGTAATAGCCAAGTATGGATAGAATGCCTACAAGGTAGATCTTCCTAAAGATTTAGGTGTTTCACCAGTGTTCAATATGGCTGATCTAGTTAAGTACAAAGGACCACTGATAGATTTAAATGAGAACAGTAAGGAAATACTAGAGGATGTGAGTATTGACGTCTTACCTCCTACATATAATCTTCAAGCAGACAGGATCTTGGAATCCAGGGTGAAGAAGTCTACTAGACACAAGGTGCATATGGAACATGTCATAAAGTGGAAGAACAAGCTAGAATCTGAGGCTAAATGGGTGGAATAAGCTCATTTCAGGAAGTATGATATTGATTTGTCTCTGATATCTCCCCACATTCCTTAGTATTTGTGCAAAGGGGGAGAATTGTGCAAGAGCACCCATAGGTTGTCTAGGGAAATCTATTTTAATTTAGTGTGTGTGTGCCTTAGGGAATGTTTTTTGTGATAAGATAAAGTTCATGTTGACCACAGAGTAGATGCATTAATAGGCTTTAGGTTAATTGAGTCTTAGGACTCTGTAAAGTGCAATTAAGGCTAAGAAGTTGTAAAGCCTTCTAATTGGCAAAAGTGTGGTGATGATGTCATAATGAGGTTAGTAGGGTCCAATATGGGTTAGAATAATATTTTATCCATAATTATAGTTTATGGGAAGATTTGATGAGTATTGAAACTCATTTGCATAGTTTTGCAAGAAAATGTCAAAAGTTGCATTTTGCAACTTTGCAACTTTTGAAATGTTTCTCGGAAAACATTGAAAATATGGAAAACTCAACCAAAATGATCCCTAAGTGTAAAATAAATACTTGACAACCCTATTTAAGATAATCCTTGACCTTTTAGAAAGGTTTTATGTCCATTGTATGGACTGATTTTTTGAAAGTAATGAAGGATATGTGAATTGGTGTGCAATTTTGAAGTTTTTTATTATAGTAGGGTTTTAATGGATTAGATTTGGCATTTTAACCCATGAATGTTGTAGGTTAGATTCTTATTTGATTATTTGTGGCATTAATTAGGTGTTTTCTATAGTTTTAAGTTCTTGTAAATAGTTTTGTTTGGGCACTTTCACTGGTCTTATCTAGGCAGTTTGTAAAGATGGAGTTCTAGCTCATTTTCCCACCATGCATTATGTATGTCCCTTTAATAATATTTACTAGACTCTATGTGTGTAAATATTTCAAGAATTGGGGCCCTCAAAAGAAGAGGAGATAATTTTAATGTCTTTCCCTAGGCGAGCTAGAGGTGAGCCCGGCTAGGGAAGACCAAAGTGCAGAGAGCACAAATTGCAGAGGTTGATAGATGGGAGAAAAATTCCTTTTGGAATTTAAAGATAGAATTATTTCCAAGATGTGGTGAAGAGGAAGAGTTCATACCAATCCATTAGTGAATTGAACAACTTACTAAGTTGTAGAGGAACTAGGAAAAGCCTAAAAGCCCTTAATTCTGCTCATTTTGAGTTAGGGCACTGTACGGCAAGTGGTGACCCCAAGACATGAAAAAATACTTGAGAGGTAGGAATATGAACCAAGAATCCCAAGAAAATATTTAGGGTTTCTTTGGAAGGAGTGGGAGTAAATCCCTGATTTCTCGGAGAAGGAGACCTAATTGGGCTAGTAGCCTTTTAGGCCTAATTGTGAAGTTTGGTGAGATCAACTTGTTAGTGTAACTAGGTGGACTCCTAATACCCATATTTGGCTAGACTTAATTCTCTAAATACACCTCCACACCTCTGCAAGACCATTTTCAAGAATTTGGAGGTTAGAGGTCTTTAAGGTGGTTTAAAGGCAAATGGTGAGTGTTGCAAGAATGCAACAAGTTTTGATTTGATAGAAGGAAATTTCTTGATAGTTTGGTTGGCTAGGTATACTAGGGGATCCTAATCATGAAAATATCCTATAGGTGGTAATTTTTGGAGTGAAAACACAAAATAAGTCTTTCAAGAAGACTAAGAGCATGAATCAGTGAGTGATTCATCCAACCTCCCTATCAGATACCCACAAATATCTCACTACTACTTTACTTAGTGCCTTGTTAAAGGCATAAGTAAAATTAAGGTAAAGCACTCGCATTTAGGCTTATATCCTAGAGCTCACTTCTTAAATACACATCCAAAATACATCAAGGCTTACAACCAATTACATAATCAAAATGGACTTACAATCCTATATTGAATTGGCTAGTAGCGTTAGCAATGCCTATACAGTTCTGATGAAGCAATGCACTTGATTTTTGCTTACTATATTCATATCACTATCTTCTTCTAATATTAATCATCATCATCACACTATTCATAATCAAAACTCAATCTTAAATATAAGATCATAAGCTCAAAACGCAAACTTTGTCAGTCCAAATAAGAATAATGAAACTTGTAGAATTCTTCGCGCCAAAACAAGATTAAAAAATATATTAAATATTGCTAACCAAACCAATTATTCTGTAATATCGGATCTCCCATAAAAAAACACCAAACTGATAACAAATATTTATTTACCAAGTGTACCAAAATGATTTCACCAAACCGTCATAATCTTCCTGAAAACTCCATCAACCTGATATTCCTCAGTGAATATCTCATCCATATGATAACTTTAAAATCTGCAAAGGTTAGTTTATGCATAGTATTATGTCTACATTCGTGTTCTATAATCACATTCTCTAACAATCAAAAACCTTTCTGAACCATACTAAATTGTTCGGTTGGTCTCTATCATGGTTTTTTTACTTAGACAAATATAAGCATCAAATCCTCTGGTAAAATCTATTGTTTTCTGCAAGGCCAAGAGTAATGATAGTATTTTTTGTTGATGACAATATACCATGCACCAAAGAGTGACTCTTTCCAACAAAACTAGGTTGTGTTAGCTAACTTCTCACTGGAGCAATTAAAAAATTTCAAAAAAAAGTTAACATTTTAGGGGGAGCACACTAGATGTTGTGTTATATTTTTCAAAACAAAAAATAGGACCACTCTTTGTGCTCCCCATTTTTGAGGACTTTAATCTCCACTATTTTTAAAATAAATTACTAGTTTAGAAACTAGATTCATATTAATAAAATGCTTGTTCTTATCACATCTTTAAATTTTTTTTCTTATTATCTTCAATTTCTCATTGAAGTTCAGAGTTTGTTGATTTGAGGAAAAAAAAAGGATTCATCTTTTATCCCCTTTTTGGTCTCCCATCTTTGTGCACTTACCCTAAAATACATTTATGTTAGTTGTGCATAATAATATATACTAATTAGAAATATTTGATTGAGGCTATAATGGCTTTGATTCTGTATCATAGATTGTTTAACAGAAATTTTTATTTGTGTTCAATGATGTATGGTATTGGGTTGTAATGATTGTACAAAATCAAATTTCTGACTCTCTATGTATGGAAAGTTGTTAGGAGTTGTAAAGCTAGTGAAGCATAAAATACTATCAATAAGATAGCATTTTCAGTGAGACAGTTGTGTGGCTAGTGAGGCACTATAAAAAGGTATTTCAAATTAAGCCAGTGAGGAACTTAGAGTGGTTTTATTCCCCAAGAGGGTTTCCACTCAGGACATATATTGTGTTACAATTTCATGTGCACATCTTGTCATAATTTTGTTATCTCAATTAAGTTCACTTTAGTTGTTGCTTATAATGGATTTAAAAATTGATGCATTATTTTATATCATTCATTCACTCCTCCCTCCTCCTTTGAGTGATATTGTACTCCAAAAATTGGTATCAGAGCCATACCCTTTCTCTTAGGGTTTTTCTTAGTTAGGGAGTACATTTTGGATATTCAAAACAATCTTTGTGAGTTAAGGATAAAATAAAGAATCGTAGCTTATAAGATAGAGTGTCAAAGGAAAAATCTCAATTATGTTCAAAAGGATTTTAATTTTATAGAAGAGAAATATCATTCTTTGCCTGTAGATTTTGAAAGGTTACAAAGCACTTACAGATTCCAGGGAGCTACAAGTAAAAGGATGAATCTAGACATAAAAAACTATCATTTTTCTAGATATGATCATTATCTATCTAATTAATTTTCATCTAATTTGTATTATAAAAAATGAGTCAAATAGGTACAACATGATGTCTAGAAGAAGGGAATCTTTTAAATGTTCTAGTTGTAATCAGTTTGAACATATGACAGTCTGTTGTAAATCAAAACTAGAAAAATAGAAAAGTAATTAGTTTGTTTGGAAACCTAAAGTTAAGGCAGATGCTTTAGTTTTTTAAATTGTACTTCATTCTGTTAAGAAAGATTTATGGGTACTAAACAATGGATGTTCTCACCATATGATAGGAGATAAGTCCAAATTTATTCACTGTGAAACACATCCAGGTGGATTTATTATGTTTTGAAATAATCAATATTTTAAAATTACTGGCAAAGGAACTATCCTTCTTGATAATGAAATACATGTGAATGTTGTATACTTTATTGCAGGACTGTCATACAACCTTGTCAGTGTGAGTCAAATATGTAATAGTGATTATGATGTAACTTTTTCTACTTTAGGATGTGAGATCAAGAAAAAATCTAGTAAAAGAATTGCTACAAGATATAGAATAGGTGGTAACATCTATAATCATTTTCAAAATTATGGGAAAGTTGATAATATTGTTTGTTTTGTCAGTCAAGTTGAAGAGACTAAGTTGTGGCACAAAAGGTTAGGGAATATAAAATATGACAATTTAATTAAGATTAGTAAAAATTAGAATGTTAGGAATTTACCAATCCTAACAAAACCTGACAACAATGTTTGCAAAGAGTGTTAGGAGGGTAAACAAACTAAATTTAATTTTAAAAATAAAGAATATACAACTACAAAGCCTTTAAAATTGGTTCATATTGATTTGTGTGGATTTACAAAAAAAAAAATACTTAAACAATGAAAGGTACTTTATGCTTTTTATATATTACTATATAAGAATGACTTGGGTCACCTTTATAAAGTATAAAGCTAAAGCCTTTGATAGGTTGAAATTCTTTAGAAAGATGACTGAAAAAATTTTGGTTTAAAAATTAAATGTCCTAGATCAAAAAAGGGCGGGAAATTTACCTCACAAGAATTTATAGATTATTGTGATTAAAATCGTATAAAAGGCAACATTTTGCTTCTCGTACACAACAAAAAAATGGTGTAGCTAAAAGAAAAATAGAAGTTAAAGAAATGGATAGAATAATGTTACATGATTCAGGTTTAGCTAATTGCTACTGGAAAGAAGTTGTACATACTAATGTATATATCTTACATAGACTTTAGTTAAGAGTATAAAAAATTTACTCCTTATGAATTTTGCTATGGCAGATCAGAAAATGTAGGGTATTTTAAAATATTTGGAAGAAAATTCTATATTAAGAGGGATAGTGATGGTATTGGCAGTTTTGAGTCTAGATGTGATGAAGGCATTTTCTTAGGGTATTCAACTCATAGTAAAGCCTATAAGTGCTATAATGAAAGATTAAGACATATTGTGTAAATTACTAATGTTAAATTTTATGAGGAAATGAATGACTTATCAACAAAATAAATTGGGATTCCTCAAGAAACAATACAAACATCTGGGGTAGAAACTGAACAAGTATTAGAAGAAGAAATTGAACAACAAGATCAACTTGATGAGCCAATTATATCTACCTCCAAAGGTTCCTCAAAATTACTTTAGAAAAATCACCCACAAGAGAAAATAATATGAGATAAAAATGATAGAATTCAAACTAGAAGGAAAGTTCAAGAGCAAGTACATGTATGTTTAATATGTTAGTTTGAACCTAAATATTATACAGAAGCTAGTTCTGATAATATGTAGATTAAAGCTTTGCAAGAAGAGTTAGATCAAATTGAATGCAACAAACCAAAGGAACTTGTTCCTAGACCTACAGATAAAAAATGATTGGTGCTAAGTGGTTTTTCATAAATAACTTGATGGAAAAGGTAATGCAGTTAGAAATAAAGCTAGATTAGTGTGCAAAGGGTATTCTCAAATAGAGGGTATTGACTTTGATGAAAAAATTTCACCTTTAGAAATACTTGAGGCTATTAGGATATTTCTAGCTTAATCAATCTACAAAAAATTTTAAGTTTATTAGGTGAATGTGAAAACAACTTTCTTGAATGGTGATTTACTAGAAGAATTTTACATGGAACATCTTGAAGGGTTTGTGTATACGGGAAAGGAAACATATGTCTATAGACTTAGAAAATATTTGTATAGTTTAAAAAAAGCTCCAAGAGCTTGGTATTATAAACTAGATACACATTTGAGAGAATGAGGTTTTACAAAAGGTGCAGTGGACAACAACTTGTATTTTAAAATAAAGGGTGATAACATTTTGGTGGTAGTTGTATATGTAAATGATACCATTTATGGCAGAAATGGTAGTGACCTATGCTCTAAATTTCTTAAAATCATGACATCCAAATTTGAGATGTCAATGATAGGTGAACTTTCTTTCTTCTTGGGTTTGCAAGTTATTTAACTTGATAAAGGTATCTTTATATCTCAAAATAAGTACATCTAAAGAAATGTTGCAGAAATTTCAAATGGAAGGTGTAAACTAGTTAGTACACCTATATAGAAACTAGTTGTAAACTTTAAAAAGATGTTGATCAACTTGACATAGATCATACTATTTACATATCTATGATTGGTAGTCTCTTGTATTTAGCTACCACTAGACCTTATATAATGTATTTTTTGGTTTTCTCTCAAGATTTTAGTCTTCTCCAAAAGTATCACATTTAAATATTATCAAACTTATCCTTAACTACATTGTTGGTGCTCTTGACTACATACTTTGGTATCTCAGACATGGTGATTTCACTCTTTGTTCCTATACTGGTGTTGATTAGGCGGGTTGTCTTGATGAAAGAAGAAGTACCTCAGGTGGTGATTTGTTTCTTGGAAATAGATTAGTTGCATGGCATAGTAAAAAGAAGAATTTGTCACTTTATCTATTGTTGAAGTTGAATATATTACAGTAATCTCTTGTTATACTCAAGTTCTTTGGATTGCGCAAACTTTAAAAGATATTCAAATACATGTTTCTAAACCAGTACTCTCTGATATTACTAGTGCTATAAATATTTCTAAAAGTCTAATTTAGCATTCTTTCACTAAACATATTGCTATAAGATATCATTTTCTTTGAGAAAAGGTTTTAGTAAGTGAAGTTGTTTTGTATTATATTCCTACTAAAGAACAAGTTGTAGACATTTTTACTAAACCTCTATCTAGAGCAGTTTTTGAAACTTTGAGGGTGAGACTGGGAGTTCTTCCTCTCACTTATCTATCATAAAATCACCAGTATTTGTATGAGGGGGAGTTATATATGTTTTCTTTTATACCCCTCATAAGCTTCTGTTAGATTTCTTGATATATCTTTATGATGCTTTGAAAATAAGTTCTCTATAAGTTTCTTTTTCAAATTTGGTTTAGGGTTAATAACAGGTTATCAGTTCCAGATTGAATTAAATGGTCTACATTAAGTACATCACTTTTAAATGGTTGTGTTTTGATATCTACATAATTCTTCAGTTCATACTCAATGGTCAGTTGGTTTCATTTTGTGTATCACAAGGTTCAGCATATTGTTACTGATCAGATTTGTTTTTTACAACTACTCATGGATAGGATAACAGGGAAGTATTATAATTTTTTATTTGTTTCTTTATACCACTAGGAATCTATAGCATTTCAGTGATCTTATGAGGATTATTCATGTGCTAATACCTTTTTGAGAAAGTGTTTTGGTCATAGTTTGCAGAGATGTGTATGTTTCATATTGATGGTTTAGTGGAAGACTTGGTTTCTTACTCTCCTTCAGTTATACTTATTCATTTCTTCATTTTCAATTACTTATATATGTGTCCTTGTTACAAATAGGGGGAGAAAGGTTAGTGTATTTGTCACCAAGGACAAAGGGGGAGTTTATTTCTCCTCACCTTTTTTGTCCTTGTTTCCAAACACACTAACAACACACCAACAATATGAAAATCTTATAATGATAAAATTATGACAATATTATGATGATGACATTATTAGGATCAATTTTCATAGGTATTTTTCAATTTACATTCCATTTGGAACATTCAATGCATTTATTTGTGATCAATCAGTTTTTAGTATATTGTATCATGATAGTTTGATCAGTTTATGATTACATATTGCATTTCATGTTGCACTTAGTTTGAGATCAAAAATTATCTTTTAGAATCACTCATCACTGCATCATTCAAAGTATCACTTGAATTATGATGCTATTTGCATTTGGTTGGGATAAGCTTCTATAGTGATAACATATTATTCACTTAATCAGATTCTATGTTGATTACACTATCCTTATGCTCTTAGTTGAGATTGACCAGTTTAATATTTAGATTATAATCATCTCACTCACTTGATCTGATACATTTGATTCAATTACATAAGGTATTCATTTAAATTTTTAGGAATATATCTCATAGCATAATTCATATAATCAAGCCTTGATTACAATGTATAAAATATTTAAGGAAATATCAATAAGTTCAAAGTTATAATGAGACTAAAGATCACTCATGTTGTGATCATGACATTCATTAATTTCTTGTGATAGGTAGGCCTTTATGTCAGCCCCCTAGAAATCCTTCATATGGTGGATTTGTTACAAAGTGTTGTAAATGAAACAACGCTTAGAACTTTGTGCTAAGTGTGTGTCATTGATGGAGTATTAATGAGCATCAAGAGAAATTATATCCTTATTGACATTGTATGTGGTAAAGATTAAGTTTGATAGTTAATACCATTTCAGTATTCATAACACAAAGAAATTTGGGTTTCATTTTGAAATCCTATCTCTCTCAACCTAGGGCTCTGCCTATTAAGGCATGACAGTTTGGAGACCTATGGTTCTCAGAATGTGTTGTTTCTTGTAAGGCATTTGACAGAATTTTGGTTTGATAGTTGAGACTGTGTAATGGAACAGTGTGAAGGAAGATTCAGCGGGATTCTAAGAAAGATGTGTAAACAGATTTCATCTCTAGGTGTTCTCATTTCATTATCCTATGGTGCTTGTCTTTTTTCTATGTTTAAAATTTTGTTAATATGTTTACAATTAATTGCATTTAAGGGTTTTTCATGTCGATGAGTATGATGTATTTCATAGTTATATTTTCTTACCATATATGGAAACCTTTGTTGGGTGTTATAGTCTTGAGTCTCTAGCTTGAGTATGTTGTTTCATGTATTTTTGTTTAAACATAAAGTTAGACATCTTTGGTACATGAATGCGTTATGGGTATTGTTGTTTTTTAGTTCCTTTTTATGATATATGGGTAAAAGTACAAAGTTGTGTCGCACTTGAGGACCATTTTCATAGTTTCCTCCATAACAGTTTTGACTGGAACTATTTCGGCTAGAAGGTTTTTGGCCATACATACGTGGTGCACATGGAACCATGTGGCATCGATGTGGAAAATGTGTTCCGACCAAAACTCTTTCGGCCTAAACAGTTTTGGTTAGAACCATTAAAAACCATATATACCCTAAAAATTTCTTAGAGTAGCTCATTTGAACTGAGCACCCTCCAAGAATTGCGAAGCAGAATTGGAGAACTTCGGTCGAAAATAGGTAGGGCTTTTTGTTTTTGTTTTTTAATGTTTCTAAGTTTGTTTTTGTTAAATTGATGCAGTTGTACTATTATTTGATGTTTTTTGTTTTAATTTTTTTATTTTTAATTTTAGAAAATAAAAAAATAAAAATTTATGTAGATTTCATTTTTTCAGTTAAGATAATAAGTTAGTTAATTAGTTAATTAATTTTTTTTATTACATATGTTTCAAAACATTAGGAAAATGTTACAAAAAATTAGGAAAATGTTATAAAACATAAAAGAAAATGTTGCAAAACATGAAGCCAACATGAAACTGAAACATAAATCAACATAAACTCTAACTTTAACCCTAACATGAACCCTAAAAAAACCTTAGGAAAATATTAGAAGACATTACAAAACATTAGTATTACAAAACATATTAAACATAACATTGTATCCTAACATAAAACCCTAACATGAAACCAACATGAAACTGAAACATAAATCAACATAAACCTTAACATGAATCCTAACATGAAACCCTGACCATATTGATCCCTAACATGAAACCAACATCAAACTGAAACATAAATCAACATAAACCTTAAGACGCTAAACCATTTTTATTTTGAACATATGCATTTGTGTTTTCTTTTATCTATTTTTTCAATCATGACATGGCATTAGCTAGAAACTAACATGAAACTGGAACATTAACCTTGACATAAACCCCAACACTAAACAAACACACATGAACCCTAACCATGTAAACCTAATTTAATATTATATCCCTAAACCCAATTGAGAAATAAACCATAACATGTTCAACCAACATGAACTCTAACCTAAAAATGGAACATGAACCAACATAAACCCTAACATTTTCCCAACACATGAACCCTAACAAGAAATAAACATGTGAAATTAAAACATGAGCCAACATAAACCTTAGAACACTAGAAACCAACATGAACAGGATAACCATGAACAAATTAACCCTAAACCTAATTGAGAAATAAGCCAAGTTGATCCATAAACTTAAACATGAAACATTAATCTACATTCAACTAGGCTAGTTTTAAACCTAGACAAAACTGAACCATAACTCAAAACCTCTTTACGTTAAAAAATATGTACATGTATGTATATGATTTTAAATCATTTTTCTTTCAAATGTATATGCATTCAAGTGTTTTCAATTTTATTTTTTTGTAACACATGTTTAAATATATAATTAAACTAGAATTGGACCATGTACATGTGTAGAGATCTATATATATTATTCTTTATACTTTCAAGCATATATCTATTCTTTCTATCAGATGGCATTAGGTAGAGGAGCATTGCTTGTAGATTCTAGAGAGGCTAGTTTTTAGGGGGTGGTAGTGACCGCTCTTCTAGTAGATATATTGATTCTAGAGAGGGAAGGGGGGAGTTATTCACTAGTACCATAGCTTGATTGACATGAGCTATTGAGGTTCTCGATTAGAGGATCCAATCTTCCACTACCCTTCCTAATAGGTATAGGGTGAATATTATTAGAGAGGAATTGGTTCATATGATTGACATAGTTCAATCATACAACCCTTATGATAGCATATCTATTGATACATTCTATACTTCTCTCTTCTAGAGCGTTACTGGTGTTGTTAAGTATAGACAGGTTGACTCAGAGGTTTCCACCGCTATGGTGAAGACCATGTTTCCTCATTACCAGGACAGAGCTCAAGTGAGAGGTTAAATGACTACTCAATGAAGGATGACCTTTTTGCACCATTTATATATCCTTGATGGTTGACTTCTCATCATAGGTAGCCCCAGAAGGATAAGCTTCCACTATATTTCTGCAAACAATTGTTTGCAGAATTTCATTTGCATCATGATGTTGATTATACAGATTTTCCCGGTCATGTTGGGTAGGGGAGGGGGATATTATCTAACATATTCAGAGGTCCTAAAGCCCCAGTGCCTGATAATAAGTGGGAAAAGGTGGGTCCAAACTTTTTTGTCATACCAAAAGGTTTGGAAATGACAGTTGTAGGACAGAGTGTACCTGATGACAGGATCAGGAGGGATGTGTTTTCTAGTATTGCAAGTATCATGACACAGATCCAAGAGATGTCATTTGATCATTTAGGGAGATACATGTTGTGTTCTCATTCTTGCATTCCTCCACTTGCATAGGATGCATCTTCTAGTGATGATCCATACTAGATAGTAGATATACCATCTCCCTTAGAGGTTTTAGCTATATCAGATTTGGACTAGTTGCATTGTATGGTTGAATTTTTATCCAGTGATCTACTTTGCGCATATCATAATTGACATATTATCGGTAGGGTTCCTCTCAGGGAGTTCCCATTAGTTTTATGCACCATTCTTAGTAGATCTACTAGATCAAGTTCTCAGGGTGCACAAAGATAGGAAGATATTCCTGCACCACCTATAGCTCCTCAACAAAATGCAATTGATGAGGATGCACCTCACCAGTCTACTCAGGCCACTTCATCATGTCCATCTTGTCAACTTTTTACCACCTTGCTTACAGATGACCAGATTGATCCCTTAGAGGTGCCCTTACATGACCAGATTGATCACGGTGGTGTCCTTACATGATTCAGATTTGAGCGCTATCAAGAGAGTTTTTTTTCTTTTTGAGGAAGTTTACAAATATTAACCCAATTCTTTTGAATATTTTCATCTAACATTTTTCTCTTCCTGGTATATATTTGAACAGTTCTTCTAGATACATTCAGTAAATTAGAAATTGCATGTACTTGTTTTCTCTGTGTCAACCTCCTACTAGATAAATTAGTCATCAATACTCTACGTGCAACACTTAAATCGGCTCCTTAGCTGGATTTGTTAATATCGTTCAATGCATCTTGCAAATTTTCAAATATTGTTCAATTTATAGTGTCTATTGATATTTTCTTGTTATCAACACCTAACAACTCCAAAATAGGAGTCATTTCTTTTTCCCTAAAAAACCTAGCAAATAATTATGCTTTTCCAATCAAACTTTTATTTTTTAAATATTCATCCCAATTTTTTTTTGCACTATTTTTTATTGTGTTTTCAGATGTCATTTCTTCAGATGAAATTTGACTGAAAAGTGAATAATAATTCATCTCCATCAAATTTCCCATGTCAAAAGATATATTTCCACCTTTAGAACTACCAATTTGTTCCCCTACTTGAATTGCATCTTCTTGAACTTCAACAGGCTCATCTTCATTATGTTTTGTATGACCTTTCATTTTGTCATCCCTTATTCGATCATATTTTTTTGTTCTGTTCCTTTTATTCCCCATTGCACAAATTATTCAAATTGAGAGCTTCAATTCACCTGCATACACAAAACTATATACTCTTGATTAAAAAAATCAAAAATAATATTGATAAGTTCATTATTTAATATTGAACTATGATTTAATTAAAATACAAAAACAATCTCAAAAAACTAAAATAAGAAATAAACTTGCAAAAAAAAAACCTCCTTGATAATCTTAATTTGTAGTTTCCCTTTAACGTGAAATATACGCCTTTAAAACTCTTTAAAAAATGTTTTTAATTAAAAAAACATTTTTTAAGTCACAATAATTCACTATTCTGAATTTTTTAATTTAAAAAAAAACTCTTTAATATATGAGCTTCGAGGTTCGTGCTCATCCACGCGACCATGTTTGGTCGGCCTTCGTTTCAGCCAAAAATTTTCTGCTAAAACAATTTCGGCTGAACATACCTATGTGGCATCCCATGTGGCAGCCAAATAAGCAAAAAATGGAAAATTTAAAAATACCTCTATTTGGGAGCTGAATTCTCCATCAAAACTCAACTTGTTTAAAAATATAAAAATACCCTTTTGTAGATCTTGGAGTCTAGATTATGGTCATATAACTTTTATAGTATTTTGATTACATATAATATATATCATAAGTTGAAAAAACTAGAAGTAGGTATTTTAATATTTAAGAACATGCTCGTTCAAAAAAAGAAAAAAAAATAGCAAATCATGTCGAAAAAATTTTAAAAATTATATTTAACACTAGAGGAGAGAGACATCTTCAAGAATATATAATTTATTTTTTAAATGGTGTAGATTTTCTAGGGAAAATTAGGCGGGAGATGAAAATTGTTAATTTTGGGTAACTTTGACTTTGAATAGTGTTATGCCTTGCATCCCCATCCCTACATTTTGTGTGCAAAATGTTGGGTCCCCCTTTTTTCTTTCTTCTTTTGGCTCTTGCCCTTCTTTCTTCCTTTGTTTCTCTGTTTTCCTTCCCCGGGTTTTCTTTCCCAAGATGTCAGTTTTGCTTCTTGTTTTTATCCCTCATGTCTCCGGGACCTGGTCCCGGAGTTGGTCATTCTCTATCTAGGAACTGGATTCCAGACTCCAGGATTCTTTGCCACGATGTCTTCTCTTCGTGAGAAGGTATCGTCGCACGGTATCCCTAGGTCTAGAGTCCAGAGGTCAGCCTGTTCCAGAGTTTGCAGAAGAAAAGGTAACTTTCTTTTCACCTCAGGTATAAATAGATATCACCTGTCATTTTCACAATTACCGTGATTAAAACACTTAAGCAATTTGAGCAATTTCAGAGCGATATCACAGTGATCTTAGCAAGAATCTAGTGTGAGCTATTCTGATTTGTTCTGAACAATTGCAAGTGGTCTCTAGTGTTGAGAGGTTATCATTTGAAGGTAGAAGCTATTACAAAGCATCTTCGGCACCTTGCCTTCCTTCCTTTCTCCGGTTTCTAGGTTGGTGTTCCTGGTTCTTCCATTTTTTTGCTTTTTTCCTTTGTTTTTTCTTCGTTTGCATTTTTGTTTTGTCTTGTGTTTTCATTTTGTTCTACATTTCCATTATCTGGTTCGCTACCTGTTGGTGGGTCGGCTTTGCTAGAGGGTTGTCCACCCTCTACAGTGTAGGATAGTGTAGGTAATGTAATTTTTGTACATTTTTGTGCATTGTTGTTCTAGGTGGTCGTTCCATTTTTAGCTCTGTTGTAAGTTTGGTGTATATTAGTGTATATCCTTCTAGTTTTGCATGTATATACCTTTTAGCCCTGTTGTAATATGATGAATATCTTGTGTATATTTGCTTGGTCATGTGTCAAGCTTATCATGCCCTGTTTGTTTCCCATTTCAAGTCTGCGAGCTCGTCCTAGGCAGAATACCACTGGCTGAAACCTGACTTTCAGTTGGTTTCAACCAGGAAATTTTCTCTCTCCTCCATAAATTAGCCTGTGCTTCATTTACTTCCCATGAATGCATTTAAAATTGTCCAGGTGGTTTCCACTCTACGTGTGTTCAGACAAGTTGGTGCCGCCATCACCATAACTTCTATTTATTGCATAGCCACATGACGTCCACATGGGCCTGACAACTTGCTTTTCACACACAACCTCCAATGGTTAGTTTTCTAGACCCTGGGCCTTCTGTCTTCACCAGCCCACACCTTAATTTTTCTAAGTATGTTGAACCCCCAGGCCTGGATATTGGTTAATTTTCCAAGTTTGCAATATAAATATACTTTCCAGGATTTTTAACCTAAACTAAATTTTCAGGAAAACAAACGCCACAGTGGTAAGATCTCTAGATCTCAGAGTATTATTTATCTATGAATTCTGATGATCGTCTTGCCTTGTAGGTTTTCAAAGTAATATACTTTTATCATGTCTGAGGCTTCCACATCTTCACCACCCAGGAGTCTAGAACTTCCTTCCACGGCGGTTACTAGGGCAGGCATCAGGTCTAAAATGGAGAGGGCCTTAGAGAAATTACCTCTCACCATGAAGTACATGAAGGACAATGCCATCGTGGGATCAAAGATTGATTCCAAAGTTTAATTGATTACCAACACCAGCGTCAGAATGTGGGCCAACATGCAAGCCATGGTTAAAATTATGTACATTCAGCGACAGTCTGGGGATCCATTGGCGATCAGCGTCGAGGATTTTGGGATCCTCAAGGCTGCCTATTTCCCATGCTCAGTGCAATCCCCAGAGTTAATTCTCACACTTGCAGCGCATTACAACTCTTTTGTCCGGGTTGTCATGCTCGTAGCTTTGGAACCCACCTGATATCCTACCCCCATTGTGTCTCTCGATGCTGCCACTTTTTGAATGGGGTTGGGGATTCCTCAGTTCGACAACCCTACTGTGGTTACCAGATCAGATGCCTTAACACAATTTAAGCAACTAGAGGAAGTAGCCTGGATATACATGAATAATCATTGGCTCAAGACCCTGAAGAGGGACCCCAAGAGAATGAAGCTAGAAATCCCCCAGTCTGAATTTAAAAAAAGCATCTAGATGGGGATAATAGCACTATCCTGGGTCTTCGGGCAACCACATGCCCAAGAATTTGCAGGGTGGATGTACTCCTTCTTGCTTGGCATCTCCACTGATGGGGAGTACTTTGATTAGGCCGCCATTATTTCAAACCATGTGGATTCCCAGTTTCTTCAGGTAATCCAAAAGTAGAAGTTTTATATGACTTCTTATGTTCTCTGGGCCCTGGCACAACAATGACCCACCACTAATGGGTTACTCACACCGGGCGTACTCGGGATCACCCCGGGTCAGAAGGCTCCCTGGGATTATTTCTCACAAATTCAATGGGAGGCTAGTTTCCCTAGTTTTTTCTAGGTGAATGATGCCTTCATTTACTACAACCTACTTACACCCACTCGGGATGCAGGATACCGCCTCTCCACAGAGGCAATGGATCTAGTTATAAGTTATGGTTGTTATTACATACAGTTCTAGTAGCATACATACATAAGGGTAACTAGCTTCTCTGGGAAACCTTACTTATTACCCAAACATTGTGGGAACAAGATAATCCTCCTAGAGTATTGTAGGCAAATAATGGAGTTGCATGCATTTTATGCCTTGAAGAAGGTGACCAATATTCCATTCTCAATCACTTGTGGGAATTACTTGTGCAGTCTGGCCACAGCCAAGGAGGCAGACAACAAGCTCAAAAGCCTGAACTTAGCAGAATTCTACTTGGCATGGAAGAATTTTGATCAGCATGGGAAAATTGCAATGGCACTTTCCCGGGCATCAAAGCCCCACCAATACCACATGGAGGACTTCTGGGAAGATTTCCAGGATGATGTCGAAGTCTGGAGCTGGCATTACATCTGGATGACCATGGGAATGATGAAAAAGTTGAAACTCCAGAGATTTCCAGATGACTACTCAGACTCCAGATCTATGATAGACCCCCAGTACAAAGCAAATTGGATTGATAAGTTGGCCCTTCCATCGGTAAACTAGAATGCCCAAGAGGGGCCCACCATAGAGGAATTTACTCGCAACGTGGTCAAGCGCAGCCACACCTACTTTAAGAGAGTATTCCCTAGGAGTATCTGCAAGGCTTCCCAACTAATACCAAAGCTGACCCCCGGGGTTGGGGCTTCTTCACAAGGAGAAGATAGGGGAAAAAGAATAATGGAAACCCCAGCCCCATAGGATACCCCCATTAAGGAGCAACTGCAGCAATCAATAGCAGCCTCCCAGCAGATGAGGGAAAAATTAATCACATGGCTGGCTATTCTGGTGCTCATGACCAGACCCATCCATCCTCCCTCTTCCCCTTCCCTAGCAGCACTAATGGTTAAAGCCACGGGAGTGGATCTGGAAGAGGAACAGATCCTAAGGGATGCAGGGTCACCTTTGGTCACCCGGAGGAAGAAAAGGCTTAACCCAAAGCAAAAGGCAGAACCAGAGCTAGGGATGCCTCAGATCCCACAAGTATAAATCCTTTCTTCTGACTCCCTGGATTCGGAAAAGGAACCAGATCCTACTCATGTCCTAGAAAATCCTCCCCCTTTGGATGAGTTTGATGACATTTTTAGAACTGACAAGTTTGGAAATTTGCAGGGGGACATTGAGTAGCTGAAGGCTGAAATCCCGGAGCAAGAAGAAGCTCCAGAATAAGAACCTGCACAAGAATAGGAGGAACAAATGGAAGAAGAGAAAGGGACAGAGCAGGAGATAACCTCTGAAGTCCCAAAAATATAGGATACGGGAGTCCTAGGGCAACAACAACAAAGTGAACAAATGGCATCGACTGGAGAAACCAGACCTTCAAGAACAACCGTGACCCCAACTGTCGCGTTCCAAATGTCGCTCCCAACACCAATATTTGGGCAGGTAATCACTATAGCCCAAACATTGAATCTTGGCCTGTTACCTCCCCCATTACCAGAAGATGTACCGATGGAGGAAGATACTCCAACCATAGAAGTCGAGGAAGAGTAGCAATAGGAAGAGGAGGAAAACCCCGAGGCAACTAATGAGGACTCAAATATTGCTGAGGATATAGATAGTGGGGTAGAAGACATAGGTGTCACTAGAGGAGAGGTTTCCAATGAGCTAGGAGACACAAGGAAAGAATCGGAGGAGGGTCATCCTGATGAAGGGACACAACAAGATATCGGGGAGAAGTCACAGGAACGGATTTTGGCTACAAAGCCACCCCACCCACCACAATGGTTGGTGGAATCTTGAAAGAGAAAGGCACCCCCAGCAACACCCAGAGCCCATCTTTCTTTGGTAGAGATGATGGCTCAAGCGCAGAACCCGCCAAAATCAAAGAAAGCCCAGACAGTTCACACTCTTCGAACTGAGCCGGTGGAGAAACAGTTGCAGTAATAGCGATACCTTCCCCAGACACAGATGAAGTGATAGTTGAGGCTGAAGATTATAACATCATAGAGATATCACTGGTGAAGAGAGGGAAACAGGGTGAAGTGGACTTATTAAAAGAAGCGGCCAAGGCAGTAGAGGCCCGCTATGAAAAGGAGGTTCAAAAGCTCAAGGTAGAAAAAGAGAAAAATGCAAACCTCATGGGGTTGCTAACTGATCTGGCCTAGCCTATCAATGTTATTCCTTTGGAGGCCTCTACATCTGATGTGCCATTACCACAGAGTGACATAGACTCACTACGGGCAATGAAGAAGAAGGCCCAGGTGATTGATGAATGGGTTACCTTGCAGGTGGGAAATATCTGGCATTTCCTGGTGTCCACCCTCCTGGATCTATACGTGGCCTGCCACATCTTGCACCAGGCTAATACCATTATCAAAATATAGGAGGGGGATATCAAAAATTATGAAGCATGGAAGGGTGAGTTAGAAGAACTCATCGGCCTCAGAGAAGAGATTGTTTTCGAGTCTAGAATTTTGGGGGAAAATTCATTTGAGTTTGTGAGGACCCAGCACTCCAGACTTTACCTCACATTAGGGGTAATCAAGAAACTGGTGGGGAATCTGTGGGATAAGATCAATGCAGTACAATATTCTTTTAATTTATACAATTCTTTTGTTTCAAAGGTCTTCAGGGCCTATCCATTCAGCACTGATACATGCACACCAAAAGATTATGTCTTGGGA
Organism: Thuja plicata; assembly: GCA_018584345.1. Taxonomy (NCBI): domain Eukaryota; kingdom Viridiplantae; phylum Streptophyta; class Pinopsida; order Cupressales; family Cupressaceae; genus Thuja; species Thuja plicata. The sequence continues at coordinate 2,555,038 of MU223613.1, read as the reverse complement.
AAGTTTGATGAGCTAATGGAGTCAAGGTATCGGTCCCCAGAGGGAATACATGGAGCTCAAATGATGAGAATAACTCGTATGGTACTCAGTGGTCACGATGTGGCGAAGATGGTCGATGAATTTAAGAAAAATGTTCTAGACCTGGGGGAACAAATCAAGGTGGCTAAATACCGGCGGTTCGGTCTTAAAGACATCGATGAAGATGGAATCTCCCACCTCCTCCAAGTCTTTAATGACAATAAGCAATAATAAAGTTTCTCTGGGGGCCAGAGAAAACCCAAGTGTTTTGTATTCTTTATTCTTTTGGAACATAAGTTCCCAGATCCTGTAGTCCCAAATCCTACATTTTTATATTCTTTCAGTGACCCGTGTCCCGGTCCCCAAGGCTGACCGGTCACTTTCAAAGTAGTTAATAAACATTGTCAGAAGGTAGATAGCTACATCAAGGCATGTCAGATCAGCAAGAGGTTTTCTGACAGATGGTCTTCTCGAGGTGCCACTTCAGAAGCACACCTGGCACATCGGAGACAGGGCACCGCTTTTCCAATTTATGAGGCATGTAGCCTCGATCCCTGGGAGATCAATTTTCCTCTTTCTTCTTCTCGGTCCTCTTCTTGAGGCTGATTCTTCTACTCCACATCTCTTTTCTTATTCTTCTGATATGATAGGCCTATTCCATCTCTAGGTCTTTTGTAGAGTGGTGCAGGTAGTACCAGCCACTGGATAATGTATTCTATTATACAATGTATAAAAGTTAGGGTTAGGGTTAGGGTTAAATGTGTATGTGTATAAATTGTAAGTCTGGCCCTATTCCAAGGGTCAAAAAAGTTGATGATTTTGCAGTCCAAAGTAATAGAAAAGTAGTTTTCATTTTCTTAGTTGCAGAGCTCAATGCTCATAGTTTAAGCTTTCAGTAGTTAGATGCTCCCTCAGAGCCACCATTGTACCACACACCAGTGCTTGCTGGAAGAAATGTTAATGAAGAAGGAAGAGTTCTTGCAATGATGTTAGGATTCTGTGTTCTAGGTTAATGGTATTTTATGCTCTGTATGCTTCATGTCCTTTGCTCTAACACTTAAAGTAGATTAACGACCTTCTTTCCTTTGCTACTGATGAAATATGAACTGATGGGTATGTATTCCTTCAGTATTTAGTATAGTGTGTTAGAGCATTGTCGATGGTTTAGATGTTAAGCATAACTATAGGTAGACAAAATATTTCTAACCCTACAAGATCTTTTTCAGTTTATTTGTTAAGTGTAAGCATGCTTGGAGAAACCTCACCTGTTTGAATCCCCAGAGAGAATGAGTTGAAGAAACTAGCTATCCCCCTTGAAAAATAGTCACATCTCCCAACCAAGCCCTGCACTATTGAGACCCGACCCTCAAGTGCTTGGAGGCCCAGGGAATCTCATTTTCCTAGACAACCTTTACAGGCAAAGTTGGCTGGTACCCCGGTACCTGGTGACAACTTACATCTGCTGGCGGACCCAGTCACAAGAGTCCCATCAATAGAAACTGGCACAAGAGGGAGGGGATGAACTTGTCCCCTCTCCAGATTCTAATTTTACACCTCCAAAGGGTTCCCCAAGCCATAGTTTTAGGAGTCAAGCCTTCAACGGGATTGGGTCTTTCTCCCTAGAAAAATTTGAGAGAATCCTTAGATCAACCCCTAACCCTGGAAGGTTTGTCAAACTCGAGCCTCCTTCTCGAAAGAAATAGACCCCAAAAACCACACCAGCCACTATTGTCTGGGGGTCTAGTGTGCCTCAGACTATCCAAACTTCCCAGACAATCCTGGGGACTAACGTTTAACCTACTCAAAATTTGGCTCCCCAGATGGCTGCATACTTTGGTAATACTGGGTCCCCCGTGGGAACTTTTTCGGGTGCAACCAATGACTTATCCTCGCACCTGGAGAAGATTTGCCCAAGATATGAGCACCTGGCTCACGAGTCATAGAAGAACACTTGTAGGCATACAAAGATGCCATGAACCGACACTGAATCCAACATGAAGATGTTGTGACTCAGATGTTTCCCCTATCCTTGGGATAGGGCAAACTAAACTGGTACCTTAACCTTCCCGCCAACTCCATCAATAGTTGGCAAGACATGGAGGATGCCTTCTTGGCTACCTTTCATGTACATGTGGACCCATCTTGGTCCCACAGCCAATTTTTTTCCATCAGAAAAGAACCAAATGAACCCCTTACAGCATTTAATCATTGGTTCCAATGCGCCTTAAAGTGGTGCATGGGTCCTTTCATTCCATCCCCAGAAGTAAGCATATAGACTTATCTCAATGCGATGGACCCCTTTGTTGGCACTCTCCTCTGGAGAACAACCACCGCGGGCGACCGGGATACTTTGGTGAAATTTTATAACCTGGCCTTAGGGTTGTCCCGTGGTCTCAACAAATCCTAGGGCAGGATTGGGTAGAGCATGCCCTTTAACATGATCCTCAGTGAAACTACATATACCAGGGGATATAACCCCAATCTGGCAATGGGTGCCCCCATGATGGCGATGAATCCCCCACCCCTGCCGATAGACCAGTAGACCCGATACGTTTACCCATCATAGACTCAAGCAATACCGAGTCTTGAATCTTTTCCCTAGAACCAGCTGCAGCAAACACAACCGTCAGGAGTGCCCTTCTTTCAGTCATCCATGGCTGGAGGATTGTCGCCCTTGACTCTGACAAATACTGATGCCTTCCCAGGGAACCAACAACAACAATCGTTACATTGTGATGCAAACGCTTAGCTGATTGCCGAGGTTGAATCCCTTCGGTGAATGTTGTCCACCCTGACTGTGGACATGGGTCAACTGAAGGCGGGGTCCTACGCACCCCAAAATTCTAATTCCCAAAGAGGGAATATTTTCTCCGACTAACAAAACAACAATGCCAGGGGAAGAAACTTCAACAGCATGCCTTGACCCAACCAATAGCAATGGAACAATAACGCGAACACTGGAGGCCCACCTCTGAACCAAAATGCCAATCAAAGTGGTGTTGGACCATCACATTTCACACCAGTCGTAGACTTCCAGCCCATGACCAATTGGTGTAGATTGCATGACACAAGCTCCCACAACGAGGTAAACTATGCCACATTGGAGAAGGTCATCATGATCTCCCAGCTAGACAGACAATGATCGCATGATGCTACTCCCCCAGAGCCTCTTATGCAAGAGCCAACTCACAGTGCATTCAACTGTGAGACTATCTTATTTGGATCCTCCAGAGAAGATGAAGAAGAATCTAAATTGTAGGGATTCTTTGATGAATCGATTCTGGCCTTTAAGGCCAATGCCTTCACCAACCTATGAACTCATTATAATACTCAGAGCTAGGCTGGTAAGGGACCAGTTTACACACCAATGACACCACCTGCCAAGGAAAATCCTCCCCAGGACAACACAACTGACTGACCTATCCCTCCAAAAGGTTCTAGCTCTAACTAAGCAAAGGACCCAGCTGAGGGAAGCCATCAATTCTCAGGAGGAAGATTTGACATCACAAAGGCGTTAGAACAAACTACCACCTCCATGACCTTGATGGAGGTTTTTCTAAACTGTTCCAAGCAGAAGAAGTCTCTTCTAAAACTTTTGGGAAACCCAGAAGTTGTCAATCGCCCACCCAAGACTGTCTCTTTTGAGGATGCCAATGCGGCTGTCTTCCAGGAAAATAATGAAGATCCTCCCTTCCTAATAGGCCTAAATATATAAGGCAAAAACATACACAACTACCTAGTAGACTCGAGAGCTTCGGGCAACATCATGCCCTTATCTATATGCCAAAAGCTCAGATTTTGACCCACCCCATCTAATGGCGCAGTGATTCAATTGGATAAAATGGCTGTGAAAATGGTGGAAGAATTGAATAATGTCTGGATACAGCTTATCCAGGACCCCAAGATAGCCAGCATAATGATATCTAAGTAGTGGGCATCCCAGAGACTTATGGGATGTTATTAAGTCAGAATTGGTCTAATTCCTTGAATGGATACTTTTTGACTGACTTCTCTCACTTGTGGCTCCCCTGGGAAGGAGAATCAAATAAGATCTGGGTTGAAAGTGAGCCCTGGATGAAGCAGGCCCTTACCAAAGTCAGGAGGGTTAATGAGGTCTTCTTTCTCTAAGACTTCCCTGGGGGTGTACCAACCCTTTGAAATCTTAACATTCGATTTCACCCTTGGGGAGGATCTCATAGTCTTGCAGAGAACCCAGGACCTAAAAGAAAATTTGAGGGTTAAGGTTGACTCTCAGGGTGTCGTAGCGACCCCTGCTACACTCTTGTCTGGCACTTGGTGCCAGGTGCACTATCAGAAACATTCAGAGCTAGAGTGTGAGCCTTGCCTTTCCATCGCTACCCGGCACATCGACACCCTTCGGAACAAAGAACATACAGCTGATTCCCCATAATCTAGTATCTCCATTGGAAGCACTTCTGTGGTTCCATTTCCCTAGGGATCTCAATGTCAAACCCTTTCAGAGGTGAACCTCACCCATGTGCAGTTAGTACAGGAGGAAGCTCCTCCCAAGTCTCCCAAAAGCAATCCAAAGACTACTCCATCTCCCCAGCCCCAGACTACAAGCAACGACTTGTGGACCCTTAAGTTTGATGGGTCCTGATCCAAACAAGGCTATTGGGTGGGAGTAGAATTAATCAAACCACGAGGGAAATCCTTCCTCGCATCCTACAGGCTGCAGTTCAACTGCATAAACAATGTTACGAAGTATGAGGCTTTGATCCTTGGACAACTATTTGCATTAAGGAAAGGGATCACCCACCTCTGAGCTCTGGGTGATTTAGAGTTGATTGTCAAACAGGTCTGGATTTAGTACACATGTCATGACAAAAGGCTGGTTGCATACCACAACTAGGCATGGAGCCTTATTAAAGATTTTGATGCCTTCGGCATTGATCTTATTCCCCGACAGTGGAACTATGTCCCGGATGCCCTCATCATTTCTGCCAGCACACTTGAGCCTATGGCCAACTCATGAATCCAAAGGTTTTCTGTTGAGATTATCCCCACCCCATCCATTCTAGATAATTTCACCCACTTTCAGGTTTTTGAGGATGATCAGCACATCCTGGCCTTCATGGCCAATGTGGGTGTCTTCGAGGACCAGATAGTGGAGGAACAAGACCATGATGATATTGGGTAGGGTGATGAAGATGATAGGATCATGTACTTACCTACCAACACCATCCTGAAGGGGATGGTCGCGCTTGAACATATCTTCAACTCAAACCCCTAGGGCTGAGAAAAGATGTCATCCTCCTCTGAGGGAGGAAAATTTGAGAAAGTAAACATCAGCCAGTTCGGTGAAGAAAAGAAGATACACATTGGTACCTCTTGTTCCCCTAAGGAGAAGGAGAAGATTCTTGTATTTCTTCGAGATTACATAGATGTGATCGCATGGTGATATGAGGATTTGAAAACATATGACACATCCATTATGACTCATACCATCCCCCTCAAACCTGATGCTAAGCCTTTTCAGCAAAAGAAACAATCGAGCCTCTCATTTGTCAAGAGGTGGAAAAATTGTTGTAAGCCTGAATAATCTTTCCAATCTGGCACACTACGTGGGTTGCCAACTTGGTCCCTATTAGGAAGAAGAGCGGTGAAATTCGCCTTTGCATGGATTTCCAAAATTTGAATAGAGCCTTCAAAAAGGATAATCACCCTCTCCCCCCATTGGATGAGGTGTTGCAGATAGTGAATAGATCCCAAATGATGTCCTTCTTGGATGGGTACTCTAGATATAACCAAGTTATGGTTAAGTATGAAGATAGAGAAAAAATGGTGTTCACTACTAAGTGGGGAATGTTTGCATACCGGAGGATGCCCTTTGGCTTAATTAATACAGGGGCCACATTTCAAAAGGCTATGGACATTGTGTTCAAAGGCCTTGTGAATCGGTGCATAATTATCTACATGGATGATTTGACCATCTTTTCCCGGGACAAGCATGACCATTCTGCCCACCTTACCTAGATCTATAAGAGATGTCGCCGATACAAAATATCCCTCAACCCCAAGAAGTACATATTTGGGTTCACTGAAGGGAATTTTCTCAGTCATATTATCTCCGAGAAGGGTATATCCATTGACCCTGAGAGAGTTGAAGCGCTGTTAAATCTACAAATGCCCGGCAACAAGAAAGAGATGCAATCTTTCTTCAGAAAGATCAACTTTGTCTGGTGGTTCATCACTGGATTCACCGAGATAGTCAAGCCACTCAATGAAATGATAAAAAGGATACTAAGATTCAGTGGATTCCTAAATCAAAGTGGGCATTCATGAGATCAAATAAATGATAATGGAGGCACATGTCCTGGCTAGTCCAGACTACTCCCTCCTGTTTTACATTTACTCCTTTGCTTTGCCATATTCTACAGTGGCAGTATTGACCCAAAAGGTCAAGGGGGAAGAATGACCTATAGATTTCATTAGCTCCCCCTTTAAGAACATCAAAGTCCAGTATTCATCATTGGAAAAGTAGGCCTTTTCTCTTGTTCGCGCTGTGAAGAAATTCTAGCATTATATTCTCTGGAGCAAGGTGCATGCTATTATCCCAGACCAGACTGTGAAGTCTCTGCTGATGCAGAGTGAACTGGGTGAAAGATGGGGGAAATTGATGGCCATCCTCCAAGAGTATGACTTGAAAATGCAACCCATGAAGATAGTCCAAGGCTATGGACTGAGTCAAGCGATGGCAGAAGAGACTCCCCGCATAGAATGTCAAACGTACACAGTGGGGTCTATCACTCGAGACCTGTGGTACATTGATCTAGTGTACTTACTATTAAACAATAGATGTCCAGAAGGGCTACCTCCCAACAAATTTCATGCCATGTAGATGAAAAGTGCACACTTCATGATCAAAAACTCCACGCTCTACCGCAGGGACTATGAGGGAGTGTACCTTCGGTGCATTGATAGGGACCAAGCTATGAAAATGATTGAATAATTCCATGAGCAGTTTGGGACTGGGCATGGCTCTACCAACGCCACCAACCATCAGATCCTTTGGGCTAGATATTATTGGCCCTGCATATTTAAAGATATTTATAGTCATGTTTGAAGATGCCATGCTTGTCAAACTGTGACACATCGTGAGCGCAACCTGGCTATGCCTTTACAACCAGTCTTCAAGGCTAGGCCTTTTGCCCAATGGTAATTTGATTTTATTAGGAAAATCAACCCTAACTCATCTTCCAACCACTGATACATTTTAACTACAACTGATTACTGCACCCGATGGTCTAAAGCCATACCTTACAAAAATAACACGGCAGACATAGTTATTAAATTCCTAGAAGAAAACATCGTCACAATATTTGGAATGCCTTTTTCTATAGTGTGTGACAATGGTCTGAAATTTTCTTTAGCACAACTACTTGAATGGACCTATAACCAGAAGATCACTTTGAAGTTTTCCAGCAACTATTACCCCAAGGGGAACGGTGTTGCTAAATCAATGAACAAAAATTTACTTGAAGTGATCAAGCACCTGCTAGAAAAAAATTCTAGGGATTGGCACCAAAAGCTGAGGTTCACCCTATGGGAAAATCACATTTGAATTAAGGCCACCCTAGGAACGCCCCCATTCCATTTAGTTTATGGCTAGAACCCAGTATTCCCAATCAACTTACAGATCCTAATTTTGCAGTTTATGCAGGAATTCAGCAACCGGGATAATATTGTAGAGGTTCATCTTTTGAATCTGGTGCAGATGGAGGAACAATGAGATGCAGTTCTTGAACATTTTTCACATCATCAAGTGGTGGTAAAATGATGGTTTGACCATAGAGCCCAATACAAGGCCTTTCAGATTTTGGACTTGGTCCTGCTGTGGGACAAGGCCCGAGAAAAGAAAGGAAAACACACCAAGTTCCAACGGCTCTGGCTCGGACCATACCTAATCTCAGAGATCTGAGGGGAAAATACCTACCACCTTAACACCATGACTAGAGAACTTTTCCCATTTCCTGTTAATGGACAGTTTCTCAAATATTATTTTGAATGAGGCCGACTTGCCCAAAGTTGTATTTTATGTAAAGTTCTTTTGCTTGTAAATATTTCTTTCCTGGTGCCTTGTTGGGAGGAACCTTGCCTTGTAAATAGTCATGTTGGCCATCCTTCAGGACTGTTTCTTTCTTTTTTCATTCTTTCTTTTCTTTTCCTCTTTTCAGGTCACAACATTTTGCTCTCCCTTTTGTGAGGATTGGTATGTTTCACATAACATCTGGTCTCAGAGATGTTGTCTTTAGCATGACGATGAACTTAAGAATCTATTGTTAGCATGATGGAATCAGTCCAGTCTCCAGAGTTATCTTGTAGGTTTGGTAGTAAATTATGAGTGATCTCCATTAGATTTACCCCTGGAAGTCTGGTAGTCAGTAAAACAAAAAGTAAGGAACAAGTAATCGGACACACTGAGGGTAAATCGGTTGCACTGGTTGGTTGACCCAAGTCTGAGCTTTTAAAAGATTCTTTCTAGACCTGGAGTTTTCTTTCCTCATCTATTATATTAAGGAAGGTGGAAGGGTGAAAGAAGTACCACCATTAAATTTAGCTAAGCTTAAGCTTGATGGTGAAAGAAGTACCGTCCTCCCACCCAAAGACGTATAAAATAACAAGGCAAAGAAGTGGGACGAAACTTCGGTGTCCGAGAGAAACAAATAGATTCAACAACTTTGGGGTTTTGATATACTTAGTGCCTCCTCTCTGATTCTCCTAGAGGTCATCAGCTTGAATTCCTTGCAAAGCACACACTTCACCACTGATGAAAGGATCACAGATTGGGTCTTGCATGGCTGGATTTTCTCAGACATTTTTCTCCTTACAAGTAAGATGCTTCGAGTAACGATTTATTCCAATTTTTCTAACTAGAGATTCCATAGTTCTCGAATGTGACAAGGCATTCATCCCAAATAGTCTCCATTTGTTATTCCTTTCATCCCCATCCCTACATTTTGTGTGCAAAATGTTGGGTCCCCCTTTTTGCTTTCTGCTTTTGGCTCTTGCCCTTCTTTCTTCCTTTGTTTCTCTATTTTCCTTCCACGGGTTTTCTTTCCCACGGTGTCAGTTTTGCTTATTGTTTTTGTCCCTCATGTCTCTAAGACCCGGTCTCAGAGTTGATCATTCTCTGTCTAGGAACCAGATTCACGACTCCAGGATTCTTTCCCACGATGTCTTCTTTTTGCGACAAGGTATGGTCGCACAGAATCCCCGGGCCCAGAGTTCAAAAGTTGGCCTATTCTAGAGTTTACGAAAGGAAAGGTAACTTGCTTTTCACCTTAGGTATAAATAGATATCACCTATCATTTTCACAATTATCATGATTAAAACACTTAAGCAATTTGAGTGATTTCAGAGCGATATCATAGCGATCTTAGCAAGAATCTAGTGCGAGCTATTCTGAGTTGTTCTGAACAATTGCAAGTGGTCTCTGGTGTTGAGAGGTGATCATTTGAAGGTAGAAGCTATTACAGAGCACCTTCAACACCTTTCCTTCCTTCCTTTCTATGATTTCCAGGTTGGTGTTCCTGGTTCTTCCATTTTTCTACTTTTTTCCTTTGTTTTTGCTTCGTTTGCATTTTTGTTTTGTCTTGTGTTTTCATTTTGTTCTATGTTTCCATTGTCTGGTTCACTGCTCGTTGGTGGGTCGGCTCTGCCAGAGGGTTTTCCACCCTCTTTAGTGTAGGATAGTGTAGATAATGTAAGTTTTGTATATTTTTGTGCATTGTTGTTCCAGGTGGTCATTCTATTTTTGGCTATGTTGTAAGTTTGGTGTATATTAGTGTATATCCTTTTGGTTTTGCATGTATATACCTTTCAGCCCTATTGTAATATGATGTATACCTTGTGTATATTCACTTGGTTGTGTGTCAAGCTCATCCTTCCCTATTTGTTTCCCATTTCAATTCTGAGAGCTCGTCCTAGGAAGAATACCACCTGGCTAAAACCTGACTTTTGGCTGGTTTCAACCAGGCAATTTTCTCTCTCCTCCATAAACTAGCGTGTGCTTCATTTACTTCCCATGAATGCATTTAAAATTGTCTAGGTGGTTTCCACTCTACACCTATTTGGACAAGTTAACGTTGTCGTTGCCATAACTTCAATTTATTGCATAGCCACATGACGTCCACGTGGGCTGACAACTTGCTTTTCATGCACAACCTCCAACGGTTAGTTTTCCAGACCCCAGGCCTTTTGTCTTCACCAACCCACACCTTACTTTTTCTAAGTATGTTGAACCCCAGGGCCCGGATATTGGTTAATTTTCCAAGTTTGCAATATATATACTTTTTGGGATTTTTAACCTAAACTAAATTTTCAGGAAAACAAACGCCGCAGTGGTAAGATCTCTAGATCCCAAAGTATTATTTATCCATGAATTCTGATGGTCATCTTGCCTTGCAAGTTTTTAAAGCAATATACTTTCATCATGTCTGAGGCTTCCGCATCTTCACCACCCGGGAGTTCAGAACTTCCTTCCATGGCGGTCACTAGGGCAGCCATCAGGTCTAAAATGGAGAGGGCCTTAGAGAAATTGCCTCTCACCATGGAGTATGTGAAGGAAAACACCATTGTGGGATCAAAGATTGATTCCAAAGTCCAATTTATTACTGACACCAGCATAGGAATGTGGGCCAAGATGCAGGCCATGGTTAAAATTATGTACATTCAGCGACAGTTTGAGGATCCATTAGCGATCAGCATTGGGGATTCCAAGATCCTCAAGGCTGCCTATTTCCCATGCTCAATGTAGGCCCTAGAGTTAATTCTCACACTTACAGTGCATTACAATTCTTCCGTCCAGGCCGTCATGCTCGCAGCTCCAGAACCCACCAGATATCCTACCCCCATGGTGTCTCTCGAAGCCACTACTTTCTAGATGGGGTTGGGGATTCCTCAGTTTGAAAACCCCACTATGGTTACCAGATCAAATGCCTTAGCACAATTTAAGCAGCTGGAGGAAGCAGCTCAGATATACATGAATAATCATTGGCTCAAGACCCTGAAGAGGGACCCCAAGAGAATGAAGCTAGAAATCCCCCGGTCTGAATTTAAAGAAAGCATCTAGATGGGGATAATAGCACTATCCTGAGTCTTTGGGAAACCACATGCTTGAGAATTCACAGGGTGGATGTACTACTTCTTGCTTGGCATCTCCACTGGCTGGGAGTACTTTGACTAGACCACCATTATGTCAAACCATGTGGATTCCTAGTTCCTTCAGGTAATCCAAAAGCAGAATTTTTATATGACTTCTTATGTTCTCTGGTCCTTGGCACAACAACGACCTGCCCTCAATGGGTTACTCACATCGGGCGTACTCAGGATCGCCCCAAGTCAGAAGGCTCCCTAGGATTATTTCCTAGAAGGTGACCAATATTCCATTCCCAATCACTTGTGGGAATTACTCGTGCAGTCTGGCGACATCCAAGGAGGCAGACAACGAGCTCAAAAGCTTGAACTTAGCAGAATTCTACTTGGCACGAAATAATTTTGATCCGCATGGAAAAATTGCACTGGCACTTCCCCAGGCATCAGAGCCCCACCAATACCACATGGAGGAATTCTAGGAAGATTTTCAGGATGACGTCGAAGTTTGGAGCCAGTATTACGTCTGGATGACCATGGGAATGATGGAAAGGTTGAAACTTTAGAGATTTCTAGATGACTTCTCAGACTTCAGATCCATGATAGACCCCCAATACAAAGCAAAGGGCATTGATAAGTTGGCCCTCCCACTGGTAAAATGGAATGCCTAGGAGGGGCCCACCATAGAGGAATTTACTTGCAATGTGGTCGAGCGTAGCCATGCCTACTTTAAGAGAGTATGCCCTGGGAGTATCCGTAGGGCTGCCTAGTTGATACCAAAGCTGACCCCCGGGGCCAGGACTTCTTCATAGGGAGAAGATAGGGGGAAAAGAATAATGGAAACCCCAACCACACAGGATACCCCCATTAAGGAGCAACTGCAGCAATCAATAGCAACCTCCCAGCAGATGAGGGAAAAATTAATCACACGGTTGGCTACTCCGGTGCTCATGACCAGACCCATATGTCCTCCCTCTTCCCCTTCCCTAGTGGTAATAATGGTTAAAGCCACAGGAGTGGATCCAAAAGAGGAACAGGTCCTAAGGGATGCAGGGCCACCTTTGGTCACCTGGAGGAAAAAAAGGCTTAACCCAAAGCCAAAGGCAGAACCAGAGCTAGGGATGCCTCGGATCCCACAAGTAGAAATCCTTTCTTCTGACTCCCCAGAGCCGGAAAAGGAACCAGAGCCTACTCATGTCCCAAAAAATCCTCCCCCTCAGGATGAGTTTGATGATGTTTTTAGAACTGATGAGTTTGGAAATTTGCAGGGGGACATTGAGCAGCCAGAGGCCGAAATCCCAGAGTAAGAAGCTCCAGAACAAGAACCTGTGCAAGAACAAGAGGAACAAATGGAAGAAGAGAAAGGGACAGAGTAGGAGATAACCTCCAAAGTCCTAGAAACAACAATAAAGTGAACAAATGGCATCGACTGGGGAAATCAGACCTTTGGGAACAACCGTGACCCCAACTGCCGCGTTCTAAATGCCGCTCTCAACACCAACATTTGGGCAGGTAATCACTGCGGCCCAAACATTGAATCTTGGCCTATTACCTCCCCCATTACCAAAATATGTACCAATGGAGGAATACACTCCAGCCACAGAAGCCAAGGAAGAGCAGCAACAGGAAGAGGAGGAAAACCCCGGGGCAACCAATGAGGACCCAAATATTGCTGAGGATATAGATGGCGGGGCAAAAGATACAGGTGTCACTGGAGGAGATTTTTCCAATGAGCCAGGAGACATAGGGAAAGAATCAAAGGAGGCTCATCCTGATGAAGGGACATAGAAAGATATTGGGGAGAAGTCACAAGAATAGATTTTGGCTACAAAGCCACCTCACCCACCACAATGGTTGGTGGAATCTTGAAAGAGAAAGGCACCCCCAGCAACACCCAGAGCCCATATTTCTTTGGTAGATATGATGGCTCATGCGCAAAACCCGCCAAAAGCAAAGAAATCCTGGACAGCTCACACTCTTCAAACTGAGCCGATGGAGAAATAGTCGCAGTAATAGTGATACCTTCCCCATACACAGATGAAGTAATGGCTGAGGCTGGAGATTATAACATCATAGAGATATCACTAGGGAAGAGAGGGAAACATGGTGAAGTGGATCTATTAAAAGAAGCAGCCAAGGCAGTAGAGGCCCGCTATGAAAAGGAGGCTCAGAAGCTCAAAGCAGAAAAGGAGAAAAATGCAAACCTCATGGGGTTGCTAACTGAGCTGGCCCAGCCTATCAATGTTATTCCTCCGAAGGCCTCTACATCTGATGCACCATTACCATAGAGTGACATAGACTCACTACAGGAAATAAAGAAGAAGGCCCAAGTGGTTGATGAATGGGTTACCTTGCAGGTGGGAAACGCCTGGCATTTCTTTGTGTCCACCCTCCTGGATCTATACGCGGCCCTCCACATCTTGCACCAGGCTGAGACCATTATCAACATATGGGAGGGGGATATCAAAAATTATGAAGCATGAAAGGGTGAGTTAGAAGAACTCATTGGCCTCAGAGAAGAGATTGTTTTCGAGTCCAAAATTTTGGGGGAAGAGTCATTTGAGTTTGTGAGGACCCAGCACTCTAGACTTTACCTCACAATGGGGGTAATCAAGCAACTAGTGGGGACTCTGTGGGATAAGATCAATGCAGTATAATACTCTTTTAATTTATACAAGTCTTTTGTTTCAAAGGTCTCTGGGGCCGATCCATTCAACACCGATACATGCACACCGGAAGATTATGTCTTGGGGAAGTTTAATGAGCTAATGGAGTCAAGGTATTAGTTGCCAGAGGGAATAGATGGAGCTCAAATGATGAGAATAACTCATATGGTACTCAGTGGTCACGATGCGGCAAAGATGGCCGATGAATTTAAGGGAAATGTTCCAGACCTAGGGGAACAGATCAAGGTGGCTAAATACTGGCGGGCCGGTCTTAAAGACATCGATGAAGATGGAATCTCCCACCTCCTCCAAGTCTTCAATGACAATAAGCAACAATAAAGTTTCTCTAGGGGCCGGAGAAAACCCAAGTGTTTTGTATTCTTTATTCTTTTGGAACATAAGTTCCTGGATCCTGGAGTCCCGAATCCTACATTTTTGTATTCTTTCAATGGCCCGTGTCCCAGTCCCCAAGGTTGATTAGTCACTTTCAAAGTAGTTAATAAAGTTTGTCAGAAGGTAGATAGCTACATCAAGGCACGTTAGATTAGCAAGAGGTTTTCTGACAGATGGTCTTCTCGAGGCACTACTTCAGAAGCACACCTGGCGCATCAGAGATAGGGTGCAACTTTTCCAATTTATGAGGCATGTAGCCTTGATCCCCAGGAGATTGGTTTTCCTCTTTCTTCTTCTCGCTCCTCTTCTTGAGGCTGATTCTTCTACTCCACCTCTCTTGTCTTATTCTTCTGACATGACAGGCCTATTCCATCTCTAGGTCTTTTGTAGAGTGGCGCAGGTAGTACCAGCCACCGGATAATGTAATCTATTGTATAGTGTATACAAGTTAGGGTTAGGGTTAGGGTTAAATGTGTATGTGTATAAATTGTAAGTCCGGCCCTATTCCAAGGGTCGGAAAAATTGATGATTTTGCAGTCCAAAGTAATAGAAAAGTAGTTTTCATTTTCTCAGTTGTAGAGCTCAATGCTCATAGTTTAAGCTTTCAGTAGTTAGATGCTCCCTTGGAGCCACCATTGTACCATGCACCTGTGCTTGCTGGAACAAATGTTAATGAAGAAGGAAGAGTTCTTGCAATGATGTTGTTAGCATTATGTCTTGTGGGTTAACGGTATTTTATGCTCTGTATTCTTCGTGTCCTTTGCTCTAACACTTAAAGTAGATTAACGACCTTCTTTCCTTTGGTACTAATGAAATATGAACTAATGGTTATGTATTCCTTCGGTATTTAGTATAGTGTGTTAGAGCATTGTCGATGTTTTGGATGTTAAGCATAACTATAGGTAGATGAAATATTTCTAGCCCTGTAGGATCTTTTTCAATTTATTTGTTAAGTGTAAGCATGCTTGGAGAAACCTCACCTGTTTGAATCCCCGGATAGAACAAGTTGAAGAAACCAGCTATCTCCCTTAAAAAATAGTCGCATCTCCCAACTGAGCCCCGCACCATCGAGACCTGACTCTCAGGTGCTTGGAGGCCCAAGGAATCTCATTTCCCCAGACAACCTTTATAGGCAAAGTTGGCTGGTACCCCAGTACCTGGTGACAACTTACATCTACTGACGGACCTGGTCACAAGAGTCCCATCAACAAATAGTTATAATAGACAAAATATATACCAAAAACCAATCTTTCTTTTTTCTGCACTAGCTATACATGTCATCTAAAATATATGCTGAAATCAAAGGAAAAAAAATATTATTTGCATATATTTTTTTGGTGGGAACTAGACCCTAGATTTTTAGCAATTAAATAATGGACTTAAAAAATAAAATAACTATGTCAATTCTTATTCAAAAGAAATTTAAAAATTATAGGCATAAACTACATACAATTTTAGACATTTCATTAGTTTACATCATTTTCAAATTCTAAACACAAATGTCACTTTTATGTCGTTAAAGTTTAACAGTTTGCATGTTGTGGACCTTTATAAAAGTGTGACACATGTTTGTACTTTTACCCATATGAAAAGATACTATAAAATTGGCATTCAATACATTCATTCTTTGTCCTTTTCTGGTATAAACCCTAGTCAAGGGTTTAAGATTTTAAAGATTGTAAAATGGTTTTATTTTTGTGTAATGTTAGAGTTATATATTGTCATGTATTTCATTGACCCTTTCCATTTGTCATTTTTATTCCGTCATCATATATTGTGTCAAACCTAGGTATGGGATATGGTTCTTTCAGGTTAGTATGGTTGACCTTTTTTAATCCAAGTATAGATCCTTTCTTACACCATGTATATTCAATTTTGATGTATATCATGTTTCTTGTTCTCATGAATGTCACAGTTAAACCATAGTATGATTTTGGAGTTTGCATTATCATGGTTATTCAATTATAATATTTGTGGTGAGTGTTTGAGTACATGTAATGAGTCTTGTAGCCATGCCTGTTATTTGATGTTGATTTTTAGATACACTAAAATGACAGGTATGGTTATAAGGTTTTCAGTTTGATAGAGGCATTGATAGAAGTGGTTAAGATATACAGTTTGTGGAAATAATTAAAGATAGTAATTATATGGTAAATGCAAAATTGATTAGATATAAATATTCTATATTGTTTATTTGGATAGAAACTAAGTACTATTATGAAAGAGATGTTTTTATTATTCTAAAGCATGACATTAAAGGTTTTAAATTAAGATTTGAATAAGGATTAGTAATCAGTGATCATTCATGATGTTGAACCAGAAGCATATATATACATTTGCAATAAAAGACATAATATGAAAACATGTCTATATGTTATGAGACATTTAAAAACAATTGTATATTTCTCCTATGAATCATTTTAACAATATTGTAATATCTTATATATTGAGCAGAGACAAATTGATGAAACTATGCAGATAGAGATAGATTTTGTTCTTTGATGAAATACATTTATGTCAGTTGTGCGCAATCAGGTATACTAATCAAAAATACCTGATTGAGACTATAGTAGCTTTGAGCTTGTATCATATATTTTTTAACACAAAGTTCCATTTGTGTTCAATGATGTATGGTATTGGGTTGTAGTGACTATACAAAATCAGATTTTCTGAGTTTGTATGTATGGAAAGTTTTTATGAGTTGTAAATCCAGTAAGGCATAGAAGACTATCAGTGAGATAACATTGTTAGTGAGACAGTTGTACAGCTAGTGAGGCATTGTAAAATATATTTCATATTAAGCCATTGAGGCACTTTGAGTAGTTTTATTCCCCAAAAGGGTTTCCACTCATGACATATCTTGTGTTACAATTTCATGTGCATGTCTTGTCATGATTTTTTTATCTTAATTCAGTTCACTTTAGTTGTTGTTTATAATTGGATTTAAAAATTGATACATTGATTCACCCCCCCACCCGCCCGCCCCCCCACAACATCCAAAGTGTGTTCAAAACTAGCTTTTCCCTAAAAGACAAATTTGAACTTTTGAGTATAAGCAATTATTGTTGGAACCCCAATATTGGGATCTAAAATCCTAAGAATTGGAAGCAAAAGGAACTAGGATTTTTGAACCCAATATATTATTTTCATTTTGCACCAAGTCTCTATCAAACCACTATCCTTTAACAAAAACCCACTGCAAATTATGCCAATCAATATCATTCCTCTCAGCAACTTTTGTCTCCTCACACCACCTATCCTTCAAACCAAGTGTCATTTCACTCAAGATGATAGTGTCACAGATACATAATGTCGCATCTACTCGACCCTAGGATTGTTTAATTTCAATGTTTAAGATAATTATAATATAAGGGAATAAATATTGTATTAATAATCTATTAATACATCACATTTATACAAAGTGACATTTTTATCTTTAAATAATTCATTGCAATATGTTGAATAGAGATTCACCTATTTACCAAAAAAAGATAATGCATAAAATAAAAATATATACCAAAAGAAAAGACAATGCATAATACAAAATTTCCAATTGAAAGAAATATTATGGCGTAAAATTTAATTTAATAAAATAAATAATGATATTTTTATAGAAACTTTAATAATTTTCTATTAGATTACCTAACTTATTCACCTGCATTGGATAGAAGTATTGGTTCAATTAGATTTTTATAAAATAGTTATTTCATAATTGTTTCTTTTAAAAAATAATTTTATCTACTTTTGTGATGAGCCTAAAAAATTAAAAGTTAATTTAGAAGTCCTCTAATAGTATTTGTTAAAAAGTAAAATTAAGTCACTCTTTAAGAGCATCTCCTTCCCTATAATTCTTGGTGGAAACCAATAACTATTAATATGCCAAGTAAACATATGCCTATATAAAAACCTCTTTCAACAAAATTATGAGACTTCACTTACAAGATACATAAAAATTACTTATGAAGCATTTTAAAAAAAATTAAATTGAAACCTAATCTTAGTAAAAATATCTTTAATTTCAAAGCTTAACCATCATACATATTCAAAATGAATTAATAATATGACACATTATATATTACTATTTTAAATAGATTTATAATCAACACTTTTTTAACCTACAATTTAAGTTTGACCATCTTATAAACAATATAACTTTAACTCCAAAGGTTATGGAAGAAAAAAAATTATACTAACAAGAACTGCATACAGCTAGAGTCCCTTCCACTTGTAAAAAAATGACATCTATAATATTGTGTATTTGGTGATTTAGCTCTAAATTTTGGATGATTTAGTTATAAATTTTAATGTCAATATTGCGTAAAATTAGAATTTAAGTGTGAAGTTAATAACATGACCATTGGCCTATCTTGTTGTTTCATAGTGTAAGATTTGGCTATGAAGGTAGCCACTAAATATCTAGAGACCAAATGGAAAGCACAATGACAAAAAAGAAGGTATATGACAATAATTAGATGTTTTCCTATCAATAATGTAACACCAAATCAATACAATGGATCGAATCATCTATAATCAACTTGAATTAATATTACATAGGAGACACCTTGGTTATATAGCTAAGGTGAGAATAATAGAGTGAATGAGACAATTACAAGTGTAATTGTCTCATTACATAATGATCAAGAGAAAATGTATCACCCATCTAAGGTGGAATCACATGTCCGCTACAGGTGGATCATATTCCAATGTGTAATAAAATATGTGCAATATGTGCAACAAAGGTGAAGAGTGATAAAGTGATAAGTACACTAAAGTAAATTCTAACACAATAACATAATCCTTTATTGTCGAGGAAACCATGTTAAAGGTAAAACCCCAGTGGGAATTAGCACCCACAAATGATGTATTGAGAGTATAGTATCCATGTTAAAATATTTAGCCCTGTTAGTGTTAGTAATAACTGAGAGGGGGGGTGAATCAGTGGCCTCAAAAATATTCCAATAATAAACCCTTAAAACTTAGTACCACAATATTATACCTCTAGTTGTCTTTAGTCCTATAAGATGAATACCACCAAATACATATATCAATTTACTACTACTCAGAATGCTTTGTAAAACCTTCTACTGTAGATTTACCGAATAGCAGTCTGTTAATTTACCGAAAGATGGTAAATTATCTAGAGTATACCGATCAATCCAATTAAGCTAAGTGTAATGCAAAACACTAAAGTAATGACTCATAAACACATTGACACATGGATTTTTAACGTGGAAACCCTGTTAAGGGAAAAACAACTTGGGACCGGTAACCCAAAATTTTCACTCTTCTGAAGTGAGCTCGGTGAAGAGCCAACCCTGTTAAAGGTTACAAACACACTTTTAGGTGTGACCTTGTTAGAGGATTTAAAAGTTTAGTCTGTCACTTGATATCAGGCATCTCTATGCTACCATCCTTGATCAAACACTCACTTGGCCTGTCAATAGGTATCTGGCATCTCATGCTATCTTCATGAACAAACTTTTTTATACTCCATGGGATGTATCTTAACATAGAAAGGATCTTTAAATCCCTCTTAGTTAAGAGACTTTCTGAATCAATGGTTAAACTGAAATAGTATGATCTGTTCACATATACAACTTATACTTGCAGATTTTTAGATCTATTGTAATCTCACAAAACTATTCTAATCAATATAACTCTCTTTATACCTTTTCTCCACTTTGATTCTACTTGATGATGTTGTGCTCTATTGCTCAGTGTCCGTAGAAAACTTTAGCTCTTTCCTCAGCTTTTTGATAAGCACTGTATGAAGTTGCTCTTCATCAGTTTCTCTTCAGCATCCTCTTTTTATTTATTCACCCACACCAATTCGTAATGAATTGAGTTGTCTCTTTATAGACATGACATCACCATTGTTAGGTTCTTTATCTTCTTGATCTTGGTGTGATCCACAATTCTTGCCAATTAGATTTAAAGCAAAACTCTGGTTTTATCTCGCTGAGATCTTCTTGCTAACTGGACAAAACAACTTTAAATCATTTACTTATCTCTGGCTTATCTTGTCGATGAAAATAATGATAACTAAAAGCTAACTCTATATCTAGCTCTGCCAACTAGATATTTTGTCATTTCATAACTTCAATTAATTTTGGTTTAACTCTTTGATAGTGTCGACCAACACTCCAATTCCCTCAGGCTTCTCTGTCGATTTACACTATATTTATGGCCATTAGGTAAGCTTGTGATTCTGTTCGTTGGTAATGCTCATCGATTTTCTTGCTCGGGCATCACTGTGACTTGATTGTCAGTGATCTCTATCTGTCGGGTTCCACTGACCGTCGGTGTTTGTAGTCACTTTTTGAATACTTGTCTTTTATGCATTAGAGAAAGCATAATCTTGTTCTCTTTGATTCTCTGAAGTCTTTGACACTTCGATTATAACCGGTTAGATTATATCAAGTTGACATCAATGACAATACAATCCATTAACTGATTTAATGTCTTGCATTATCCTTCTACATTTCAGTGATCAACTTAACATCTTCAAACATTCAATCAGTTACATGTCATCAATCTCTCCCTTTGGCATTGATGGCAACATACTACATTATCTTACTATACTATTACTAATACAATATGAAATATACAATTTCATCAAGATTTCCTAATGTAACTATTATAAACGTTTGGCTCTCAGTAAGCTCAAAATAGCTTAGATATGTTTCTTGTTGAGTGGTTGTCTTTAATCTTCAATCCCTTCACTGGATAGATGTAACATCTTCTTTCTTTGTTCTGATGTGTGCTCTACCTTGACTGTTCCTCTTTCTTGATAATCTCTTTTTCCTTTGACAGAAATATTTCTCTTTGTGTGAACTCTCTCCCTTTGTTACTTCTCTCCCTTAGATGGATATTTCATGTGTAATCAATTTCTCTCCCTTAGAATATTGATTAACTCTTCCTTTCTGATTCTCAGGAACTTCTCTTCATGGATAAAGATATAATCTCCCCCTTTATCATATCTCTCCTTTTGATAATAAGATCATTTCTCCCTTGTGATAATGAGAACATCTCTCCCTTTTTCTTTATGATAATTAGAAGATCATCTCTCCCTTTGACAACAATGCCAAACAAAAATACTTCTCTTCAATTTATCATCTATATCATTTTCCATCCCTTTGTATAATATATTCCTTTAATTTCCCTATCCATCAGCAATACAACATCTCTAGTTTTTGGTGTAGATTTGTACCTTGATGTGTACATATGTATCTTTTGCTATCCATCTCAGTGTTTGCATCAACATGACTGATCTTTATGTTTGGTATAGGCTGATGCAACCTCCTAGTCAGATTACTACCTATAGACAAGGGTTGAACCCCTAGTCTATATCTCAGATACTCAAATGTATCCTTTGGTAATGGCTTGGTGAATATATCAGCTAACTGTTCCTTTGATTGAACATATTCTAGTGTCACTTCTTTTGCTTGCACTTGTTCTCTTAGATAGTGATACTTGATAGCAATATGCTTAGTCTTAGCATGTATGACTGGATTCTTAGAAATGTTTATTGCACTGGTATTATCACAATAGATAATTACTGGTTCAATGATCTTCATATGCATACCTTCTAGTAATTGTTTGATCCATGCAATATTGGAGCAATTTATAGCAGCAGCCACATATTTTGCTTCTGCAGTAGACTAAGAGATGCATCCTTGCAACTTGCTTATCCATGTGACAAGTCTGTCACCCATGAAGAATGCTCCTCCAGTTGTGCTCTTTTGGTCATCAATATTTCCATCCCAATCAGCATCTGTATAGACTTTTAGGTCAAATTTTCCTTCTCTTTTGTACCATAAGCCATAGTCCTTGGTGTTCTTATGATATCTCAGAATTCTTTTGACAACAGCCATATGTGATTCTTTGGGATTAGCAGATAATCTTGAAACTATCCCTACTGCATGTGCTATATCTGGTCTGGAATGAACAACATACATTAGTTTTTTAATCATGGATCTATATAAGGTCTGATTTACCTCATTTCTCTTGTCTTATTTTGTCATCTTGCATCCAGTAGCCATAGGTGTTCCAACTAGTTTGGAATCTTCCATCTTGAATATCTTTAGCACTTCCTTGATGTATTTGGACCGAGTGATGTATATGTCTGCATCTTGTTGAAGAATCTATAGACCAAGAAAGAATTTGATCTCTCCAAACATGGAAATTTCAAATTCCTTGCTCATTTCATTATTAAAGGATTTGCATAACAATTCATTCCCTCCAAAAATGATATCATCAACAAAAAATTTAGCAATCAGAGTATTACCATCGGTACCATCTTTTAAGTACAAATTGCTATTTTCACTTGTTCTAACAAATTTTATGCTAATGAGATATGAGTGAAGTCTTTCATACCAGGCTCTCGGTGCTTGTTTCAATCCCTACAAGGATTTATGTAGTCTACATACCATGTTTCTCTTGTTTGGATCAACAAACCCTTCTGGGTGTTCAATGTATACCTCTTCTTCCAATATTTCATTTAGGAGTGCAGATTTGACATCCACATGATATACCTTGAATCCTTTAAATACAGCATAAGCAAGTAAGATTCTAACTCCTATTCTAGCAATGGGTACAAAGATTTCTCCATAATCAATACCTTCTTCTTGTGCATATCCCTTGCATACTAATCTTGCTTTGTTTCTAGTGACTTATCCATTCTCATTCAGCTTGTTTTTTAATATCCATTTGGTACCAATGACATTCTTGTCATCTCATCTCAGTACTAGTGTCCATGTATTGTTCTTCTCAATTTGTTCTATCTCCTCATTCATAGAACTAACCCATTCTTCATTCTCAAGTGAATTGTAAACATATTTAGGCTCAAAATTACAAAGTAAACATCTGGTGTTAAGTGCCTTACTTCTTGCTCTTGTTCCAGCCCTCTTGTCTCCTGTGATTTGATTTTTTGGATGATGTCTTCTGACATACCCTTCAAGTTTTGGTTCAGCTCTGTGTTCATCATTTTGAATATCTTCTTCACCTTAATTTTCATCTCCATTATTTGGAACATCATCTTTAGTATTATCTTGATCGTTGGTAATTGCATCCTGGTGCTCAGGTGCAATGTTCTGATGCTCGGGAGTGACACACTATTGCTCAGGTAGAGTGTCAAGTTCTGTATAAACAAACCTGTTGTAGTCCTCTGCTGCCTTTTTTCTTTCCTTATCATTATTTTCTACAAATTCATCTATTTTCACATTTGCACTTTCAATGATTTTGATAGATGACTTGTTAAGACATTTATAAGCCTTGCTTTTGGTTGAATACCCTAGCAAGATACCTTCTTCACTTTTGCATTCAAGTTTTCCATTTCTATCATCCTTCAATATATAACATTGACTACCAAAGATTCTGAAGTAACTTACATTGGGTGTGTGACCATACAAAATCTCATAGGGTGTCTTCTTTGTGTCCTTCAATTGTACTTTGTTTAGTGTATAGATAGCAGTACTGACAGCTTCCCTCCAAAATTATTGAGAGATGCTTTTCTCAATCATCAATGTTCTTGTACAGTCAACAATTGATCTCTTTCTCCTCTCAGCAATTCCATTTTACTGTGGTGTTCTTGGTGCAGAAACCTATCTTTTAATTCCATGCTCATTGCAATAGTCAATGAATTATTCTGAAGTAAATTCCCCTCCTCTATCTGACCTTAAGCATTTCAACTTCTTTTCACTTTTTTTTTCTACCATTGCTTTATACTATTTAAACATCTCAAATGCTTCTAATTTATCTTTTAAAAACATGATTGTCATCATTCTAGAAAAATCATCAACAAAGAGAATAAAATACCTATCTCCATATTATCTCTTTGTCCTCATGGGACCACATAGATCTGTATGGACTAATTCTAGAATTGCAGTAGATGTATGGGTTTCGCTCTTGAAACTAGACTTTGTCATCTTACCTTTTTGACAATTCTTGCACATGATATACTCGGGCTTAGTCATTGTCAGTAAGCCTCTGAAATTCCTTTTGTTGTTTATCTTTATCATATTATCAAAGTTCACATGACACAATATTTTATGCCACAACCATATGTCTTCATTTCTAGCTATTAAACAAGTGGTGTTAGTGTCATAAAGATAGAAAAGGTTACCTTTTTTCTGCTCACCGGTACCAATCAATCTTCCTAATTCATTGAAGATCTTTGCCTTCTTATTTTCAAACTCTACTCTGTGACCTGAATTTTTCAACTGAGAAACACTTAACAAATTGTAATTAAGTCCTTTAACCCAGTAAGCATTTTCACATTTAATCAGGTTATTCAACATTATGGTTCCTTTACCTTCAACTGGACAAGGTGTATCATTTCCCATTCTTACTGAACCACCATTGCAGTATTCAAAAGTCTCAAACTTTTGTTTATCACTGGTCATATGATGAGTGCAGCCACTATCTATGATCTAGACATCATTTTTACTAACTTTAGATATGAGTGCAATTTCTACATACCTTTCTTCATCTTGATCTGAATCATCCTTCATGGCTACAAATACCATCTCGATGTCTTCTTCTGATTTGGTGTCAGTGTCATCATCTCTTTTCTCACCTAGGTAACAATCTTTCTTCCCTTTGTCCTTGTAGTCTCAGATATCTCTCTTGTCAAATTGTCGGTTGCTTCGGTAATCTCTATGTTCACCTTTATGAAACTTCTTCTCATATGGTTTGTCATTTCCTCTGTCATCTTTTCTTCGATTTGGGCATCTTGCAGAAAAGTGTCCAACCTATTTACAATTGAAACATACAAGTGGTAATTTACCTTTGTATATGCCTTTGCCTCTTTGCAGTCTTCTTTCCATAAGTGCTTCAATTTCATCAAGTCCTTGATCCTCATTGTCATTGTCACTATCATTTCTAACAGCATGTCTATGACTTAAGTTACTTATATTTAGAGAATATTTGAATGCAGATTCTATAGATGGTAAGACACTATTGTCAAAGTTATTCATCTCAAATGAAATTAGTCTACCAATCAGACTATCTAGAGTAACTTTATTGTTTGCAACTGCTCTCATTTCTTGAATAGCAGAAACTCTAATAACATAAACAGGCAACAAGGTTCTTAAGATTTTTCTTACCACTATCTCCTCTTCAAGTACACCTCCAACTCCTCAGATAGCATTTACTACCTCTTTGATTATGCAACTATACTGAGTAATTTTTTCTCCTTCTTTCATCCTTAGGTCATCAAACCTCCCTCTTAGACTTTCTGCCTTTGCTTTGAGTACATTGGCATCTCCTCCATGTACAAGCTTCAACTTATCCCACATTTACTTTGCAGAGGTGCAAGTTTTGACATCTTCAAACTGAGAATCAGAGAGTGATGATGCAAGTTCTATCATCATGCAGTTATGCTCATGCTTTACTCTTAATTGTTCAAGAGTGTGAGGTCCTATAGGAAACACAAATTCAGTATCTAAGTATTGAACAATATCATTCTGAATACCTGATAGGTGGAGTCTTATTCTTCTTTTCCATGATGCAAATATGTCTTTATTCATCTTGGGCACATCTTGTATATTCATCTTGTGATCTTTGGCTTGAGATGTTAAACTCCCTTCTAAGCACACAAGCTCTGATACCAATTGTTAGTAATAACTAAGAGGGGGGTTGAATCAGTGGCCTCAAAAATATTCTAATAATCAACCCTTAAAACTTAGTACCACAATAGTATACCTCTAGTTATCTTCAGTCCTATAAGATGAATACCACCAAATACTTATATCAATTTACTACTACTCAGAATGCTTTGTAAAACCTTTTACTGTAGATTTACCCAATAGAATTTTGTTAATTTACTGAAAGATGGTAAATTATCTAGAGTATACCAATCAATCCAATTAAGTTAAGTGTAATGCAAAATACTAACGTAATGACTCATAAACACATTGACACGTGGATTTTTAACATGGAAACCCTGTTAAGGGAAAAACCACTTGGGACCGGTATCCCAAAATTTTCACTCTTATAAAGTGAGCTCCATGAAGAGCCAACCCTGTTAAAGGTTACAAACACACTGTTAGGTGTGACCTTGTTAGAGGATTTAAAATTTTAGTCTGTCACTTGATATCAAGTATCTCTATGCTACCATCCTTGATTAAACACTCACTTAGCCTGTCAATAGGTATCTGGAATCTCATACTATCTTCATGAACAAACTTTTTGATACTCCATGGGATGTATCTCAATATAGTAAGGATCTTTAAATCCTGCTCGATTAAGAGACTTTTTGAATCAATGATTAAACTGAAATAGTATGATCTGTTCACATATACAACTTATACTTGCAGATTTTGAGATCTATTATAATCTCACAAAACTATTCTGATCAATATAACTTTGTTTATACCATTTCTCCACTTTGACTCTGCTCAGTGATGTTGTGCTTTGTTGCTTGGTGTCCACAAAAAAATTTATCTCTTTCCTCGACTTGTTGATCAGCACTGTATGAAGTTGTTCTTCATCAGTTTCTCTTCACCATCCTCTTTTTATTTATTCACCCACACCAATTTGCAATGAATTGAGTTATCTATTTATAGACATGATATCACCATTGTTAGGTTCTTAATCTTCTTGATCTTGGAATGATCCATAATTCTGGCCAATTAGATTTAAATAAAAACTCTTGTTTTATCTCACCGAGATCTTCTTGCCAACTGGACAAAATAGCTTTAAATCACTTACTTATCTCTGGCCTATCTTGTCGATGAAAACAATGATAACTACTAGTTAACTCTTTATTTAGCTCTGCCAACTAGATATTTTCTCATTTTTGAACTTCAGTTAATTATGATTTAACTCTTTGATAGCACCGGTCAACACTCCAGTTCCCTCGGGCTTCTCCATCGGTTTACACTATGTTTCTGGCCATTGGGTATGCTTGTGATTTTGCTTGTTGCTAATGCTTGTTAGTTTTATTGCTAGGGCATCACTGTGACTTGACTGTCGGTGATCTCTAACCGTCGGGCTCTACTGACCATCGGTGTTTGTAGTCACTTTGTGAATTCTTGTCTTTTATGCATTACAAAAAGCATAATATTTTTCTCTTTGATTCTCTGAATTCTTTGACACTTTGATTATAACCAATTAGATTATATCAAGTTGACATCAATGACAATACAATCCATTAACTGATTTAATGTCTTGCATTATCTATCTGCATTTTGGTGATCAACTTAACATATTCAAACATTCAATCAGTTGTTGGCAAGTAATCAATTTTGTGTAAATGTGATTTAATTTTTGGTTGTCATTTATGGAAACACATCTGGGTTTCAGACCGATTCTAGAAAAGATAAGTTTTGGTGATTCAGAAATCGACTAAGTGTAGAAGCAGAGATACAGAAGTGTTTTGGATGCTGAAGATCGAGATCGATGATTTAGGGAAAGCAATCTTAGAGGAAGACACTATGGGGTATGTATGACCTCCACCTAAGATCAATTTTGTTTTGGTTGAGTCTACGGTGAGTTAGACAGAATTGAAGATAGACAGACTGCAGCAGAACAGCGAAATAGGACAGTTTGATAGTAGCAAAGATTGAGGGAGTATGGATTGGACTCTAGACAATCTAAGTTGTATTTTGGTTGTTGATAACCTCCACATTGACTATGCAAGAGTGCTGACTATCCATTTAGTTTTTACTATATTAAATGTATTTTGTATTGAACCCCGACTTTGTAATATTTGTAATATTCATATTGAGAGTCAAATTTGTAAAGTTGTGAGATATATATGTAAGATCTTTTTGATAAAGATTAAGTGTGTGTTAGTTGGATAGTTGGATGAGTTGTTGAGCGAATAAAAGAGTATAAAATGGTAGAGATCATTGAATAACTATAAAGGAACTATCTAAGCATGAGTGTTGCTTGTTTGTGTTCATGACTGAGAACACTTTGTAACCTGAATTATATTGTAAGAGTTGTAAGATCAGTTGGCCCCTAATAGGGTGTTGTGAACCTTTAACAGGGTTGTTATTCCTCTAACAAGGAAATGTACTATGTAATATTCAGCTCCTAACAGGGATAGGTCTCCTTACAGGGATATTATACTTTAGTATATGCTTGTGGCTACCATCCCCACCGGGGTTTTCCCTTGGCCAGGGTTTCCTCAAAAACAAAATATGGTGTTATGAGTACTGTGTCATTTGCTTGTGTTCTTTTCTTTATGGTTAATATTTAAATGGTAGACAAATTTAATAAATTGCTATTATATTGATTCAACCCCNTCCCCCCCCCCCCCCCCCCCCCCCCCTCTCAGTATAATCCAATGCTAACAATTGGTATCAGAGCTTTTGGCCCTTGGAGAGAAAGTCTAACAGCTTGAGGGAGATTATAATGGATTTGGACAGTTTCCAAGAAAACTTTGATGTTGCACTTGAAGACCTTGACAAATAAAAAGAACAGAATGGAGAGTTGAGATTCAACTTGTGAAGAGATGAGAAATTCATAAAGAAACTCAAAGATCAACTTGAGCTTTCCATAAATCAAAGATGAGATCTTGTGGTTCAGATAAAAGAGGATTCAGATGAAGACAGTTCAGATCAGGTGAAGAAACTAAAAGAAGAGAATGAAACTCTGAAACTTGAAAATGAGACTGTGGCTAAAGAAATACAAGTACATAAGGATGCTGAGAAGAAAGTTGAAGAAGCTTTAAATAGTACATTAGATCAAATGAAGAATGAGGCTGACAACTACAAGAATAAGTATCTGTAAATGGAGAAATACAATCAGATAATAAAAGGTGAACCTGTTGAAGCAAAGAAACACATTGAGAAACTTCACACTAGTAGTGATTTGATTGATGAACAGAGAGACAAATAGAAAGCTAAAGGTGATATGACTGGTATTGACTTCAATGAAGCTAAATGTTCAAAGAATCAGGAAGAGAAATCAAATGAGAAGATTGATATTGAGAAACCTTCTATTGAAGAGCCTCAGACCCTTCAGAGGCAGCTATTTTAGCTACAATAGATTTGGACACATGAAGAGAGACTGCAGAGGTAATGCCCCTTTTAGAACTTTTTTTGGCTATTGTTTTAACTGTAATGGATATGGGCACAAGAAAGAAAAATGCAGAAAACCTAATCAATCAGGATATAGACAAGACAATGGAAGAGAACCTACAGTGAAACCTACATGCTACAAATGTAATAACATTGGAAACATTGTGAAATATTGTAAGTTGCAAGTCAATCAAGAAAGAAGACCTCCTAAATGCTACAAATGCAATAATCTAGGTCATATAGTGAAATTTTGCAAGTATAATGGATCAGACAATAGAAGAGTACCACCTCCTATGAATTCATAGAAGAATGGAAATTATATTAGTAAGAGTGTTGTAAATTTGAAGATTGATTTTGAAAGTTGGTTTAAGAAGTGAGAAGATTGAAATAGTGGTAAGATATGGAAGATCAAAGAAACTAGTGAGACATCAGTTCAGGGAGAGTCAGTAGAGGCTACTAGATCTTTGCCTGATGGTAGCAAGACAGAATCGACCTAATTGGTCGATCATGGCCTTAGGGGGAGCATTAGATACAGACATCATAATATATCTTTCCCCAAAATTCATGGATTGAGCTTGTGTGAGCTTGGGTATAAGCTTGGTCGACATCATGAAGTATACATCTAAGAGTGCAACATCAGCTGACACACATATTTTGTTCGCAAGATCTAACAACCAACTAGATAGTTTTAAGTGAAAGTGAAATTCATAACTTAAACTTGTATAAAGCACCACTTAATGACCTATCTCTTTACCATTTGACGAAGAGAAAGCTAAGGAAATCAGAGAGCAGAGAAGTTCATATTATTCTACATTGGTCGTGCATGATCAATTGAAGGATAAACTCAGAATTCAACAAAAGAAAGGTATTTTATATCATCTAGCCATGGATGCACCTTTTATTTTCACTGTTAGAGATAGACCTAGGTATAAGTTTAAGAAACATCCATTCAAATCATGCGAAGAGGATCCAGAGGGAGCATATTCCCAAACCCCGTATGGCATGTTACACGTAGAAGATATTAGGGCTTACATACATTGTAAGTATGACATACTGGGAATTGATGATATATCAACCGAGATGGAGTATATGAATGACAATGGATTCATGAGAGAAGAATACAAAGATATTAATCAGCTGAGCATAATGAAAATTCTTGATTTATGTGAATTCGATGAAGATGAATGATTCAAAATACTATTAAGTAGGGTTCATGATTAGTTTATCTGGATTGGTGATCAACCTGTGAAGATTTGTAGTGACCTAATCCATGAAATCACTGGATTGGACAACACTGGAGTCACCCCTATTGCAGAGAAGCATGTGAAGAAAGAAGTTGAAACCCTAAATCATTCTAGGACAGACGGGCAATGACAGTGAATGACATCTTTCAACAAGATGTAAGATTCATTGCGATGATACTTGGGTACAAGTTCTACTATAGTAGCAGACCTAATTCAGTATCTATTGGAGTCATCATGATGGCATGGAGAATGGTGAAGGAAAATGTACATTATAATCTATGCAAAGTTATAGCACAACAATTCCTTGAGAATGTGAAGCTTGTGAAGAAGGTCAAATTGAAAACCTTCAGATTTGGTTCATTGTTGATGCATATGTTCATTCATATTGAGCACAAGTTTCCTGGTTTACATCCTAGTGGTTGGAAATCTAGAGTACCCACTGGCATATTGATTTCACAGAGCTACAAAAGATAGAATGCTACTTGGGTTGATGGTGAATTATTTGGTATGATCAAGATACTACAAAGACAGTCAAAGAAAAGATACAAAATACATGAAGACATTGTTGAGAAATACAAAGATACAATCTCTTTAATGGTTGAAACTGATTGTGTATGTTTTGAATCAGTCATACCTAGGAAGAAATGGTGTTATCCCATGGGTTATGAAGTGAGTTCTGAAGTACTTACCATGCAAGTAGAACATGTCCTTGCATCAGAGAATGATACAATAGAGGAAAGATGGGGAACTTATGAAGAAAAGTCAACAAAAGTGGGAGAAGAATAGACTAGAGGTCTGAGTAAGAGAAAGATAGAAATTTTTTTACATGAATGTGGAGTTAAAGTAGGATTGACAGAAGACGAACTTAAAGAATTCAAAAATAAGATGATAGAAAGGTCACTTAGACCTACAAGTGGAAGTACTATAGCCCCTACCACTCCTGAGGTAATTATGGTAGACAGTCCACCTCCTCCTCAACAGCAAACAACACAAGCTAAAAATATCACTTCTAGAGTTACAAGATCAAGCATGCATACATCACCTAAAGAGCAAAGCGCAGAAGGAGAAGAGAAGAAAATAGAAAAACACATTTGGAAACTTGACTTGAAGATGCTATAGAAGAGAGCATTAGAGCAAGGCAAATTGGTTACAATTGATAAATACTATAATAGGTATGAAGAAGCAGACAAACTTAAAATTGAGGACATTGTGATAGAGCACCTACTTACTTTCAAGAAGACACTATTAGAAATTGAAGGAAGCATACCTATAGACCTATATGGCAGATTGGAGATAAGAAAATATGTTGCACAAATTGAAGATGATACAATCAGAAACCAAGAAATAGATAACATACTACCTTTGATATCAGTTCAAGAAAGGGACAGAATATACAAGGAACTAAAACCTCTACTAAGGACCAAGGTGAGATTATTGAAAATCATGGCGAGGAAATATGATGAAGTCACTGAGGAAACTCAGAAGGCACTAGAGAAGATACTAATGAGTGCTACTTCTAACAAGCCCTCACCTCCTAAGACCATATCGCCCACTCAATTGGGAATGGGTGAGAGATCTAAGGCAACAAAGACATCTACTGAGAAGAGAAAAGTAGATCCACCACCAGATTTCTATTTTTCTGGTGTAGCAGTAACTCTTGACACCTCTCAAGATGAAAAGGACCCTTTTTCAGGGAATATGGATACTTTTGTGGCAGATGAGGCAGAATAGAAGGAAGAGGAATAGAAGAATGAAGAAGAGTAGAAGGAAGAAGAAAAGAAGACATATCAGTAAGAGGATGAAAAGAAAGAGGTGAACACATCATCCATTTCATTGTTGGCAAGTAGTGACGTAAATGTTGACAGCATGGATGAAGTAGAACTAGTAAAATTGACATTTACTGCTTTGAACAAAGCAAAGGAAAGATTAGAATAGAAAGGAGACAAGAACGCAAAATTAATCACAAGAGCAATTGATACTATAAAAAAATTTCTTCCAACACCTATTGTCTTCCAGAATAAAGATGACATTGAAAATCTGAGAATCACACTTGATGAATTTGATGGGCACTATAAGAACCTATTGAAGATAGCGGGAGAAAAGGAAAAGAAGAATTACTCAGAGAAGAAGCTAACATCAGTCTGCGAATCTATAACATGGGATTTAGGCATTGTGAAAACCTACTTGACAAATGCAAGGAGCTACATTGGACATGGAAGAAAATTGTTCAGCTATTGCATGAATCTAATAAGGCATGTTCAGAATGTAGAAGACATTATTGCCAAAGAGAGGGCAACTCTGAATAGTATGATGGATGGTTGTGAAATATCTTCACAATCCACAATAGAGATAGACAAAGAAGTCACAAGGATTTTGGCCAAACTCGGTGTATTAGATAATGAGAAAGGGAGAGTATTGACAAGATTCAATTTGTTGAAAAGCTTTATCACTCCTAAATTATCAATACTTGAGTTTCATCTCTCAAACTTGGAGAAAGTGATAGATTCACTAGATAAATATTTCCCCACAGAGTTAAAAGAAGCTAAGACCACATCATTGTCACTGAATGGATTAATTCACATTAGCCAAATTTTGTTCAAAACATGGACTGCAGAAGTGAAGATCTTGGAAGACTCCTTTCAGGATATTTTGAAACTGGTGAGAAAGAACTAAAACCTTTTTTTGTATATGCACCTTTGTCATTGTTTTCAAAGGGGGAGAAGAAAACAAAAAAATATAGATATTATATAGAGAAGAAAAGAAAAGAGAAAAGAAAAAGAAAGATTATAGAGGAGACAAATTTGTTGGAACACATATTCATTATTTTTTACAAGTGTTGCCATCAATGCCAAAGGGAGAGATTTTTGGCAAGTAATCAATTTTGTGTAAATGTGATTTACTTTTAGTGATTTACGATTCCAGAAAAGATAAGTTTTAGTGATTCAGAAATCGACTAAGTGTAGAAGCAAAGATATAGAAGTGTTTTGGATGTCGAAGATTGAGATCGATGATTTAGGGAAAGAGAGATTAGAGGAAGATAGTATGGGGTATGTATGACCTCCACCTAAGATCATTTTTTTTTATTGAGTCTACAGTGAGTTAGACAGAATTGAAGACAGACAGACTGTAGTAGAACAATGAAACAGGGCAGTTTGACAGTAGCAAAGATTGAGGGAGTATGGCTTGGACTCCAGACAATCAAAGTTGTATTTTGGTTTTTGATAACCTTCAAATTGACTATGCAAGAGTGTCAACTATGCATTTAGTATTTACTATATTAAATTTATTTTATATTGAAGGTCGACTTAGTAATATTTGTAATATTCATATTGAGAGCCGACTTTGTAAAGTTGTGAAATATATATGTAAGATCTTTTTGATAAAGATTAAGTGTGTGTTAGTTGGATGGTTGGATGATTGTTGAGTGAATAGCAGAGTAGAAAATGGCAGAGATCATTGAAGAACTATAAAGGAACTATCTAAGCACCAGTGTTGCTTGTTTTTGTTCACGATTGAGAACACTTTGTAACCTGAATTATATTGTAAAAGTTATAAGCTCAGTTGGCCCCTAACAGGGTGTTGTGAACCTTTAACAGGGTTGTTATTCCTCTAACAAGGAAATGTACTATGTAATATTCATCTCCTAACAGGGCTAGGTCTCCTTATAGGGATATTATACTTTAGTACATGCTTGTGGGTACCATCCACATCAGGGTTTTCCCTTGGCCAGGGTTTCCTCGAAAACAAAATATGGTGTTATGAGTACTATGTCATTTGCTTATGTTCTTTTCTTTACTAAAATTTTATGGTTAATATTTAAATGGTAGAAGAATTTAATAAACTTCTATTATACTGATTCACCCCCCTCTCAGTATAATCCAATCCTAACATCAGTTACATGTCATCAATTAGGAGCTTATTACAACATTACAGTATGTAGTTTGTGTTAAAGGATAGACCCTGTTAGGATTCAAGAGTAACAGTGGGCTCACTTCCCAGGCACACTGCCCGAAGAAGGTTAAAGCCACCCTCAAGGATTTACAACCCGAACAAGTGTATATAGAAAATATACAATCCAGTGAACTGTATGATAGAAACTCTTTTCTTGGTCAGTTCCAATGAAGTACAATGAACATATCCTCTTTTCTACATCCAACAGTCAATCAAGCTTTGCAACTTCCTCACTTATCTATCAATCACCTTCTCTTCATACACATCCATACACATACTACATCTTTTCAAAAGAAAAAATCTCTCAAATATACCATATTACAATAATTGATTAGGTTGGCCAATTAAGCTTTCCTAATATACAAATAAACTTTTAACCCCTTTCTCAGATACACACGGTATTTAAAATAAGTATACATCATATATAATCCAAGATCCACAATCCATGCTCACAATCCACAATACATGCTACATCTCTGAAGTCGGCCCCAAATAGGTCTCCTCCAAAATACACGTCATAGCTAACATCATCATCACTCATACAACTTGTGACCCATCACAAAAAATCTTGAACATCTTTTATGTCATCCTTTAAGCTCGCATAACTTGAATCATCATTGCTTATAAGATATACTCAAAACAAAGAGACTTGCTCTGTCAATCATCATTGTCATAGTCCAAAAACCAGTCTTTACCAAGACATTTGTAACTCATCCAATATGAAATATTAAGCCAAGAAACCTTAGACATAAGACCATCATACATCCTTCTTCATATCCCCATATTCTCTCATTTTGATTCATCTGTATAGTATACATACACTTTTTCTAGTCATCATACAATAGTAATAACCAATATGTTCTCTCTCAGAAGAAACATATGTTGACATCAGTGACAAAACATGAATGCCAATAACATCAGTACTAGCCAATTTCAACATCATCCAACAATCTCCCCCTTTGGCATTGATGGAAATATATGGGAAAATGCATCAACCCAAAAAGTGCTCTCTCTAAATACAATCTTCTCAATATCCTTAACATAAATCTCCCTAAAACAGTAGGGATTTTCACATAGAATCTCTCCCCCTTTGACAACAATGGCAAAGGGTTCCATAACTCTTCATCAAACTTCTGCAATGTGTATCTTTTTCAAATCTTCATGTATGGAACATCCAGGTGCAAAATCACCCAAATATGTTTTGTAGTGTTCTTGTGATCACTCCCCCTGAGGAGTAGATCCATACATCAAGTGCATAAAATGATATAGCTCTAAAAGCCACTGGATTGATGCATACTTGAATCAATTAATTACCATATGGAGGGTTTCTCACCCAAAGCATGCTTCTAAGATACTCAAAATCAATTTTTGGCAAGTTTTTAGTAAATAAATCTTCTATTTTTTCCTTTGTGTTAACATACTCCAATCTGATCTCCTTTATGCTACCTTGTCTCTCAAGAAATGATACTTAATAGAAATATGTTTACTCTTTGAATGCATTACAGGATTCTTTGACATATTCACTGTGCTAGTATCATCACAATGGATAACCATTGGCTCTTCAAAAATTATTCCAATGTCCTTCAACATTTTTTCATCCAAACAACTTGTGTACAATTTATAACAATAGCAACATACTCAGATTCAGCAGTAGATTGAGCTATACAATCATGTTTCTTACTTAACCAAGAAACTATCCTTTTTCCAAGGAAAAATGCTCCTCCACTTGTACTCTTTCTATCATCCACACTACCTTCCCAATCAACATCAGTCTAAGGGTGTTCCCACAATAGTGTGTCCCACTATAAGGCCAACTTTGATGAAGAGACTAACATTATGAAAAAAAAACTTCACTTTCAGACACATATTGCTGCAAAACCATTAAGAATTTGAAGATGATGTAAAATAGTGACTTTTAGAATTTTGTTTTTAGTTTATAAATATTTTTAAAAAAAATTGGAATTAATTTGTATCCATTTTTCCTTCTCCTTTGAAAAGTGGTTTGTATGAAAAATCAGCATTTTTAAAGAGTGACAGTCACTTGGATCACCATAACTTTTTTTTAAAAAATGATAATGATGTAATTATTTTGAGGTTAAGTTTGTAACACCAATGCCTAGAGGATCCAATTGGTTTTGTTCAATTAGGCTCCAAATTTTATAGTTTATTGAGTTATGAAGTGATATTAACTATAATTTAGACATAGGTTCACTTGGATCACTTTAACTTGATCTGTATGTATCAAAATTCATTTTTTCTTTTTTTGATAGAAAGCTAACATAAATTCCTATTTCCTACATATTTTTCATAAAAAAAATTTCCTAATTTACATTTTTTCCTGAAATGTTGAAGAGAGAGGTTTCTAAATGGCCAGACAACCTATGTTTAATTAAACTAAAAATACAAAGTCAAAATGAAATCAATATATATTAAAATTATAGTCATTGTAAAGAAATTTTTGAGTAGCATCATCTACCATTTGGGTTTCAGAAGATTGTTTTATTTGGTCCTTGATTGAGACCTTCAAAGGGCAAAAATTTGTAGAAATTTGTTGGTTTTGGAGAGGAAGGCCAAATTGAGGGGGTTCGCTCGAACACCCCTTATAGTGAAGGGGTTCAAGTGAACACCCTTCTAGTGAACCCCCCATGGAAAATTTGCACAAATTGCTTTTTTTTTGTTGATTTATAGGGTTCTCTCGAATTGGGTCTAGTTTGAGTGAACCCCCAATTTCATCTAGTTCGCACAAGGGGTTTTTCCCCTTCGCGCAAACACCCTCATTCGCTCAAAGGGGTCAAAAATGAAAAAAAATCATCCGCATGACTTTTCTTCATTCCTTAAAGTGGGACATGGATTTGTGGGATCACCCGCTTGCCAGAGAAAAACACAATGTGGAAAGTCCCACATCCACGTTGGTTTATATTAAATTTTGATGGAATGTTTAGATAGGTTAAAGAGGCCAGAGGAGGGGTGAATAGGGAACACAAAGGTTATTTAGTTGTTTCTTATGTAGGAAGATTAAGGGACCATACTAGCAACTAGGCTCAAAGGATGGCTCTACTCTGGGGTCTTGAGATAGCTCTGTCAATTAGCATTAAAGCCCTAGAAATAGAAGGTGACTCCAAGATGATTACTAAAGCAAACAAAGTTGCAATGATAGTAGGTTAGAAATTGGATGAAATCCTTGTGGATATTAGGACTCTTCTAGCATGGTTTGATGATTTTGTCTTAAAACACACATTCAGATAAGAATATGTTTTTAATTAGGGTAACAACATGTTTTGAAGGGGCCCCGAAACCCTGTACAAGCAAATTTTGGCAGGAATCTGAAACCCAACTAAGATAGAACTCTGCTAAATAATAAACATTTCAAACCAGCATACCAAAGCCAGTAAACTGCCAATAGCTAATGAAAATGAGACTCTGAAACCCCAGCTGCCCAAAGAACAAGCAATGACCTTAAACCGTTAGCTTATCTGGAGTATTAAAACTCCCCAAACATATTTCTAGGGTTTTAACATGGATCCCTGAACCAACAATACCAACATAACAGAGCATCATTGCCCCAATCCCAACCTTTAACCCTAACCAAAAACAACTGTCCTCTAGAATGGGCCCTTGAAAACTGTCAGCATCCACCTGCAAGTTCTAGCTAACCACACACAAAAAACAACACAGAGATAAAAAATGGGAAAATCACAATATCCCTCATCCTCCTCATTAGAAATAGGTCTGATTTCCTCTAGCACCAAAGGAAAACCTCCAACACTGATCTATATTTTCAGCACAACCTACTCAGACTACAAAAAATGAATCCCCAGACATTTCTAGCAAGCTTTCATATGACTACATGAAAGAGGCGACCACACTCCACTACCAGCAATCTCCTCCCAGCAGCCGCAGACCACATTGATAGGTTGATCCCTCACCTTGATAGAGTCTTCCACCTCAATAGGAAGTGAGGGAGAAGAGACTGAAGAACAACAAGACTCCACCACCAAGAAGCCACATGAAAAGCTCCCTCCTCAATAGGGATATACTCTACCTCGATAGGATTAAAGTGCAGATGAAATAAGCCGATAATGGGATCAACCCTGCAAAAAATAGCTTCTAGCAACAGGGGATAACAAAAAATAGCTGATATCAGCACATAGAAATAGGAATAATCAACCCAGAGAGGGTCGAGTCATTCCTCATTCACAAAACGGGTCATCCACCATTCAAGATTCTGACTAGTTCTGCTTCTAGGCTTCTCTTCCACCACCAAAATATTCCCTCTTCCATGAGAAGGGTGGTGAAAATAGACCCACTTAGCGCAATGGGGATGCGTCTCATAGGCATTCAACCTCCAATCAATGTTAATTGAGCCACAAGAAAAATAGAGATCAGGAAAGAGATATGGTCTCCCAAGATCCCAAAGACTTTTGCAATATCTGGCATAGACGATGGTCTCAAGCCTCATAGTCCCCGCATGAAGGGAGGTAATAGCTAGAATAGGGTTGGTGAAGGATGGCATATGCTAGTGGAGGGAGGAAAATTATCAGCCTTATAACATGAAGTCCCTTTTAAGGAAGGAAAAAATTCCTATATTTCCTTATGGAAGTTTGTAAGCATGTAAAATAAAGTCATCAGATTTTTCATACCATAATCCATACTCTATTGTTCCTTTCAAATATCTGAAAATTCTATTCACAGTAGAAAGGTGTGTCTCTTTAGGATCTACTTGATATCTTGCCACAATTCCAACTGCATTGGAAATATCTGGTCTGGTGTGAGTTAGATATTGTAGACCTCCAATCATTGATCTATACTTTGTCTGAAATAAACTCTGAGTTTCATCATTATGAGTAAGTTTATAACCAATTACCATAGGTTTCCCAATAGGTTTACAGTCTTCCATTCCAAATTTCTTCAACATTTCCTTAAGATACTTGGTCTGAGATATAAAAATACCATTCTTATTATGATTAATTTGCAAACCGAGAAAAAAATTCATTTCACCAATCATTGACATTTCAAATTCATTTTCCATCTCTTTAGAGAACATTTTACTCATTTCATCATTACCTCCAAAAATTATATCATCAACAAAAAATTCTATGATCAAAATTTCATCTTCACCAGTTCTTAAGTATAAATTATTTTCTGCATTACCTTTTCTAAAACCAAGATGAAGAAGATACATGTCTAGTCTTGCATATCATGCTCTCAGTGCTTGTTTCAGTCCATACAATGCTTTCTTTAGTTTACAAACCATGTCTTCATCTTCTGTCAGAGGAAATCCATCAGGTTTCTCTATGTATACCTTTTCCTCCAAATATCCATTCAAAAATGTAGATTTCACACCATCTAATATACCTTAGTCTTTATGTGCAGCATAAGAAAGAAATAATCTCACAGCTTCCAACCTAGCAACAAGAGCAAATGTCTCTTCAAATTATATGAATTCTTGTTGTGAGTAGCCTTTACATACCAATCTATCTTTATTTCTTACCATTGTTCCTTCCTCATCCATTTTGTTTCTAAAAACCCATTTAGTTCCTATCACATTCTTGTTCTTAGGCCTTGGAAGAAATTCTGAAGTCTTATTTTTCTTTATCTATTCTAATTCTTGCTTCATAGCTTTAGTCCAAGATTCATCTTTACATGCTTCATCAGTAGCCTTTGGTTCTACTTAAGAAATCAAACAAATTTCATCTCTTACTTTTGATCTAGTCAACATTGATGACATTAATTTTCCATTAGTATACAAACTACACTTTTCATAAGCATACACCAAAAGACAAGACAAAGAGCAAACTGAAAGATAGGACAAAGAGCAAACTGAAAGACAAGACAAAGAGCAAACCAAAAATTAGATATAAAGAGATCACCAAAAATGACTAAGTACAGAGAGAACCGACAACACAACTTTGTGTGTACACTAAAAATGCAAAGTCAAAAGGTTAAAGTGGAATCTGACAGAGGAACCCGACATCTAGGATATAGTGCAAACTGAAGAGACAGTTAAAGAGAAAACTGAGAGAACAAAACTGAAAGATAGTCAACTGATTTCAGAGCATAACTGGCCGTCAAAAATTGATAATCAGTTGCAGCCCACAAAAAGTGGATCTAACTTCCACATCAGATAAAGAAGTATTATTCTATTTATAGAATCTTGATTTGTTTTTAAAAACATTTCTTTAGGGACAAGAAAAATGAATGTAAGTTCTTTAATCAGTCTAACTAATTTAAAACACATAGACTAGGAGATCAAGGTAAAGTTGTAAACCTGGTCTTAGAGTTAACATTATTTTTCGTGAAACTTGATGATGTCAATCCATCTTATAAATAGATTATGCAATCATTCATTATACATGTGTGAATATAGAAGAGAGGATGAATGAAGCCTAAGCACATGTATGGATCAGATTGAAAGTTTCAAGAACCAGAACTGCAAAAGGTGAATTTGGCCAGAAAGAACTAGGAACAAAGGCTACAGAGAATCAGAGGTATTATTCAATCACATTAGGTGATAATCTTATTCATGTAAACTTAAATGGATCTGTATCAGCAATAGGAGATTGCATTTACCAGGTCAAATTGTAATTTTCTATCATTCTAACAAGTGGAGCAAAGTGTAAAAATCCTTTCAAGGAAGGTGGATTTAATAGTCCAACTACAAATCTCTTAACCGAGTGCACACTTAATAGTGTTGCTAAAGCTCTTAACCGAGTAGACTTTAATAGGTCTCCACAGATACTCTTAACCAGGTAGATCATCAGAAGTGATCAAATTATAAGCCTTAATCAGCCCCTTCAAATCTATAGATAGTAAAGATATTGTGGGTGTCATCCCCACCATAGTTTTTACTTCCTAACAGGATTTTTCCGCGATATCATATAATGTGTTATGTGTCAATTACTTTCATGAATGTTCACATGTATGTTAAAGTTTATGAATTGATATAACTCACATCACGATAGTATAGATGAGATGAATGGATATCCAATTGATTACACAAAGGTTAATTGATTAAATGATACACAAGTATTAGAGGTACTGATTAACCCATCCCCTCTAAGTACACACTTCCCATTAATTCCAAAAATTGGTATCAGAGCTAAGTCTCTTCTTTGAAAAATCCTAAAGGCTTAAGAGAAAAGATCATATAATGGAGAAGTAAAGACTCGACAAGAATATTGAAAGAAGCTATAAATTCAGATGTTCTATGAATAGTGTAAAGAAGCTAGAATCAACATGAGACAGTTGTTAAATGAAAGAAATATTATGGCATCTCACTGTAATGAGAAAGATTATCATGAGGAAGAGATACCAGATTTCTGAGTCTTCAGGATCAACTACAAGCAAAGCATCAGACACATCAGAAGAAAGCATCACAAGCCTAACTGAAATCAATCTACAACTGGTTGGACAAGTTAAATCTCTACAAATTGGTCAAGAGACACAGATGGTAAGAATGATTGATGTCATGAACAATGCTAAACAAGCTGAGCAAGAAAGAACACTAGCTATTGATGATAGAAGAAAGATTACAGAAAAGCTACAAGAAAAAGAGTCTGAAATACAAGACCTACAAAGCATCACGATGAGATTAAAAATTAGATTATTCTTATGAGTCAAGAGGCAAACAGAATAAATGTTGAACTAATTGAAAGAATAGAAGCTATCGGTGAGCTAAGGGATGAGAATGAAAATTTGAAACATGAAATAAGAATTCAACAGCAGCATAATGAAATTATCAAGAAAGCTCAAGAAAGCAATAAAAGAATGGATGATTTTCTTGAAGGACAATGAAGAATCAACAACTATACTGGTCTAGGTTTTACCAAGAATGGGGAATCATCAAATCAAATTGATCCAAAGAATGTCTATACAAATTCAAGACCAAGAAATATTACATGCAATCGCTATGGAAAGCAAGGCCATACATCAAATGTATGTAGAGGCAAAATGAAAAGTATTCCTAAATCTACATCTTCATTCATAGTATTTTGTTATAAATGTAACAAGAAAGGACATAAAGCATATGAATGTAAGTCTAAGATGAAACAACCAAAGAAGGAAACCTACATGGACAAATATTGTCCTACTTGCAAAATGAATGGGCACACAACTCTTGAATGCTGGAAAAAGAAAAGGCAAGCATGGAAGCCTAAAGGTCAAGAAACTCCCTATCAACTAAAAAGAGTCGGTAACTAGTATGTCTAGGA
This sequence comes from Thuja plicata, assembly GCA_018584345.1. NCBI lineage: Eukaryota > Viridiplantae > Streptophyta > Pinopsida > Cupressales > Cupressaceae > Thuja > Thuja plicata. Next base: position 2,512,412 of record MU223613.1, on the reverse strand, counting down.
TTACAACACTTGGAAAAATTGTACAGCATGTGGAACATTTGGTCACATTGTTACTAACTATATGAGACAATGGACTAGAAAGTCTAAAGGCTGGACTAACCCCGGAATGGCATGCTTACACTGTCATAAAGTTGGTCATCTCAAGAAAGACTATAGAGACCGAATGACAGAGACCATCACATATCCCAATGGAACTACCATTGAAGACATCAGGAGGGCAAGAGAAAAAATGTGGATAAAATCTTTAAACAATGATGAAGCTAGACTGAGCAATGCAAATGGTGACACCCCATCAAATGGATCTGGTGACATCACCACCCCCACCTAAGTAGAACAATTAAGTATGGAACTGCATTACACTATGTATTATTTTATATCAGTTCCATAATATGTTGATTAAATGCCAAATTAGCATAAGTAAAGATGCATCATGGTACTACATGTTAAAATCTATGATAACTATACTATCGGGCATACATACCAAAATTTGTTGGTACACACTCAAAGATGAGACTACCTACACTTACCAAGAAGCATTGGTTAACATAAGAAAACAAAATTTCTAGTGTAAACTGAGCCTTATCAGTAACCGAGCAAAGTGAACAAGTTGTTTGCAACACTGAAACCCGTCGGTAAAAGCAAGAGGTATAACGACTGCCCTGAAACATCATGTTGTCACCAAAGGGAAGTTGAAGTCTTAATCGATGAACTCCATCTTCACACACTGAGGAGTTGGTAAGCATTAATGACACACTTTTTAGGTCAAATGACTATAAAAGGGCAATGGAACGGACTCATTGTTCACCACGACCAGAGAAGAGTGATGAGAGAAATTTTTTAGCAGAAAGTGAGAGGATCATAGAGTGACCAAAAATCAACCACCATCACTCCAAAAGAGATCAGAAACAACAATTGGTGGATACAGTAAGTTCTACGACAACCAAAAACTCTATTTTGCATATTTCAGAGAAAGCCCTAAATCTTAAAATGGCTACAACTTCAAGAACTATGAAATAAAAGAACACCGAGAAGGATGAGTTTAAGCTCATCAAGAATTCAGCATGTGAGAAACCACACTACAATATTCACCCTGAGGTTGCCTCACAACCCGATGATACTAGAGCATTCTCACGAATACCCGCTAGGGTTTTGCTCGTCGAGGATGTTCGAGCATTTATACACTGCAAGATTGCAGAAATAGGTGATTCAGAGGTTGATCAAGCTTATAAGAAGCTATGCAATGAAGATGGAACTTTGAAAGATGAGCATAAACATATAGAAGTGAAAGGGCTCACTAATGCCATGTTATTCCTGAAGATCTTCAAAACCAAGTGGATTCGGTTAGTACTGATCCAAATGCACAATCATAAACTTTGGCTGGATGAACCAAAGATGATAACCTAAGATGTTATCCATGCAGTCACCAGTACCCTATAACTAAGAAGGTAAAAGCATTAAAGCACCCACCAAAGGCTGAAACTAAAAAGATCACAGGAGCCAAATGGGATGGCAAAGGATTAAAGGTATCCACCATTACCGATGATGAGATTAAATTCGGTGCATGTGTTCTAGGATACAAATTCTTTCAAGCCAGCAGGATGAACAGCATAGCATCTGGTGCAGTAGACATAGCTTATAATATTGTGAAGAAGGGAACTCAGTTGGACTTATCTGAACTACTTAGAAGATAATTTGAAGACTATAAGGAATGTGAAGTCAAACACATGTAAGTTTGGCTCACTCATAATGTGCATTTTCTTCTACTTTCAAGAAACATTCCCATCGGTAGGAAATGTCAAAAGGGATACCACAAAACTGGTCACCGTGCAAATCAGTGAACACATAGCCTCACTGGGAGATAATGTTGAGACAGTCATGAATGAATACTTTAATGTATTCAAAGACCGAATGAAAAAGAGGGTAAGGATCCCCGAGAAACTCATTGAGAAGTATAAAGATGAATTATGTTTCATGGTTGATATAGACAACACTTAGATCAAACCTAGTGTACCAAGGACAGCATGGCTTCAACCATTAGAATATGAGATAAATATATCTCAAGCATATAAAGCAATTGATGCCTTGTTAAATGAACCACTAGATAAGAAACAACCCAAGTTTGGAACTTATGAGGAGGCCAAAAAAAGAATTAAATCTGGCCTGGTTGCAAAGAAAATTGTCAGGAAAAAGGACAAAATGGTCAAGAACCTTAAGATGATAATGTCGGCAATAGAGGAGGAAACCGAACAGGTGGAAGAAACTAAAAAGGAGGAAGAAATCGAAGGATAGATACCTATCGGTGAAGCCAAAGAAAAGAATGACTCCGAGGCCACAGAGTCAGATTCACCACCTTCTCCACCAACCAAGAAGCCAAGAACAATAGCTACTTCTAGAACAAGAAGTCAAACATCTAAGGATTCAAGTCCTTCACCTTTGAAGAAAGGAAAAGTAAGAACATACAAGAGGAAAGTGGCCACAACGAAGAGGGCCAAACAAAAGAATAAGGAAGCTCATTAGAACCAAAGAAGATATTGAAGACACCAAGAAAGATGAAGTTGTAGAGGCACAAAATGTCAAGGTTAAATCTCTAGAAAGCATTAATGACATATGCAAATCTATTGCAAATTCAGGATCTATCACAGATTCTAAGATAAGAAGATGGCTGAAACTAGATCCAGAAGATCAGAACAAAGTTGAAGATTCCATCATAGCAAAGATGTACAAGTTCAAATATGTACTGATTCAGTTTGAAGGAAATAATGTACCAAGGGAACTCTTGGACAGACTATACTCTAGATGGACATTTTCTTTGAAGAAAGAGAAGGAAATAAGAGAAAGAGTACTTGTTACTCTCATGCCTTCTGAATCAAAGAAGGAATAAATTTGTGAGATGATAGAGAACCACAAAAAGGAATTCTCACCAAAGTTGAGAGCCTAAAAATTTCTTGAAGGGAATCTTATAGAGCTTGAACAAGAAAGCCACAAGAAATGGTGTAAAATTCTAAATAGGCCCACTAAGGAAGAAAGGCCCGAGAAAGACCTACAACAGAAAGATTTTGATAAGGAAACTCAAGAATATATCTTAATAAAAGATACAAAAGATGATACATCTGTTGAGTTAGACAAGGAAGAACAAGACACAACTGGCAACAAAAATATGAATGTTGTAGATGAAACATGGCCTGACACCACAAAGGACAACATTATGGATAATACTATCATTGAAATTACAAATGATCTAGCAGAAGAAGTAAATAAAGATGAAGATGTCAATGTTACAAAGGACACAACCGATAAGCAGGACACTGGAATTGATAATGCACAGGTGAATATACCAAGCAACATGCAAATATTGATACAAGTTATCAATATTCTATAAGAGAAAGACAAGTCACCTCAAAAATACAGTCCCAAGGATGCAGAGGAAGAGGAAAAGAAAGACAATACTGATGATCAGAAAGACATTGAAGACACTCACATAGTAACCGATACTCACAAGGTTACAAGACGAGATTCAAAGCAGGCAGATGGAGACACAATAAAGAAGGATGCACAAGGAAAGAAAGATGAAGTACATAAGGACACCAATGAAGGAGATAAACCTAAAGATGGCACTCCTAAGGAAACAGACAAAGTTTCTACCGACAATGTGAAGGTTAATGTGGAGACATCTATAGAAAACTGAGAAGCTGAAACTGAATCAAAGTAGCAAAAAGAAGCACAACAAGTAAATTCATCAAGCACAATGGACAAAGCCAAGAAATTGGCACTGGTACTATGTTCAAGTGCAACACAAAAGAAGAAGAAGAAATCCAAGAAGAATAATTTGGAATTCACTTTGGATGAAATCATTGAGATACCAAAATGTGACATAACTACACTTCATTATGAAGCATTAAAAGAATATGGTGAAATGTGCCAAAGGAAGGCATACAGGAGAAGCTGAGGAAATAGCACCGAGACTCGATGGTACTGGAAACAACTAGGGAAATCTTGCACCAGATTGTTCCCAATGTTGATATTGATCAAAATAAGCCAATTATTGATCAACTAGCCACTCTCACCAAAGTAATTACCACTCAGAACATTGATGTAAAGAAGGCAATAGAAGAGAGAGAAGAGCAGAAGTACCAGTAGAAACTCATTGAGAACATCAGCCAAGAAGTGGCAGTCAACAAGGTAAAGCTTTCAGAATTCATTACTGAATTACATCCAATTATAACTGAAGTTATTTCCTTGATTCAATAACTGAGGACACTAGAAAATTTCACTAAAGAGAATAGTGAAAATATAGCAAAGTTAGATTTAGATCTAGCTAACAGTGCAAATAGCTTAACCACCGATGGAGACTATGCACTAAAGCTACATTATGAGAAAATAATTAAAATAAAAAGGTTAAGGTAGGAATTGTGTGAGGCAGAGACACACTTCAGGGAAGAATTCACCGAGCTCCAAGCTCAACTTCTACCGAATCTAACACTGCTTCAACAGCACATCAGTTCAGCAAGGAAACTGATAGCAACCCCCAAGATGTCTGTAGCAGAAAGCATCTATGATATGCACTCCAAGATCACACTTGAGCACATGGCTCTAGAAAACTTAAAGGAACAATGGGAGAAAATGATGGAAGACATGAAGTCTTCACACTCCCACATTTTTTATAAACTATAAGGTATAGACCTTTGCCCTTAATATCAAAAAAGGGGGAAAATGATATGCATTAAGATGGGCAAATGATATAAGGAAAATAATATGTATATAATATGTACAAATAGGTAGGTACTATACAGTACTACTAAAAAAGGTGATATACCAGCATATACATAGGGGGAGTCATTAAATGACTAAGGATTATATATGTTGTACATACTTAACATTTTGTTAGTATTTTTCACATATCATTTTTTGATACTAATGTCAAAATAGGAGATTGATGACATTAATTTTCCATTATTATGCAAACAACACTTTCGGTAAGCATACACCGAAAGACAGGACAAAGAGAAAACCAAAAATCAGATATAAAGAGATCATCGAAAATGACTAAGTATAGAGAGAACCGACAACACAACTTTGTGTGTACACTGAAAATGCAAAGTCAAAAGGATAAATTGGAACCTGAAAGAGGAACCCGTCATATAGGACATAGTACAAACTGAAGAGATAGTTAAAGAACAAACTGAGAGAACAAAACCGAAAGACAGTCAACTCATTTCAGAGCATAACTGACCATCAAAAACTGAGAGTCAGTTGCACCCTGCAAAAAGTGGATCTTACTTCCACGTCAGATAAAGAAATTTTATTCTATTTATAGAATCTTAATTTGTTTTTAAAACCATTTCTTTACGGACAAGAAACATAAATGTAAGTGCTTTAATTAGTCTAACTAATTTAAAACACATAGACTAGGAGATCAAGGAAAAGTTGTAAACCTAATCTTAGAGTTAACATTAGTTTTTGTGAAACTTGATGATGTCAGTCCATCTTATAAATAGATGATGAAATCATTCATTATACATGTGTGAATATAGAAGAGATGATGAATGAATCCTAAGAGCACATCGATGGATCAGATTGAAAGTTTCAAGAACCAGAACATCAAAAGGTGAATTTGGTTAGCAAGAACCAAGAACAGAGGCTACCGAGAATCAAAGGAATTATTCAATCACATTAGGTGATAATCTTATTCATGTAAACTTAAATGGATCTGTATCAGCACTAGGAGATTGCATTTACCAGGTCAAATTCTAATTTTCTATCATTCTAACAAGTGGAGCAAAGTGTAAAAATCCTTTCAAGGAAGGTGGATTTAACAGTCCAACTACAAATCTCTTAACCGAGTGCACACTCAACAATGTTGCTAAAACTCTTAACTGAGTAGACTTTAACAGGTCTCCATAGATACTCTTAACCGGGTAGATCATCAGAAGTGATCAAATTGTAAGCCTTAACTGGCCCCTTCCAATCTACAGATAGTGAAGATTTTGTGGGTGCCATCCCCACCGCAGTTTTTACTTCCTAAGAGGAGTTTTATGCGATATCATATCATGTGTTATGTGTCAATTACTTTCATGAATGTTTCTATGAATGTTCACATGTATGTTAAAGTTTATGAATTGATATAACTCACATAAAGATAGTATAGATCAAATGAATAGATATACAATTGATTACACAAAGTTTAATTGATTAAAGGATACAAAAGTATTAGAGGTATTGATTCACCCCTCCCCTCTCAGTAGACACTTCCCATTAATTCCAACAAACATTCCTCTATTTGCATCACCAATGATTTGATCTTCAGGATGGTTCTTCTTAACATACCTTGGAGTCTTAGGAGTTTTAGTAGGCTCATTTGATTCATCTTCGATCTCATTATCAATTTCCAAAGGTTCTTCAGGATTTGCGGTGACCTCCTTAATCTCTTCAATCTGACCATATTCTTACATTCTCTCTTGAATCTAAAACCTTTCATCTATCCTTACATTGGCACTTTCAATAAATTTCCTCAATCTTAGGTTGAAACATTTATAGGCTTTTCTCTTAGTAGAATAACCAAGGAAGACACCTTCATCACTTCTAGCATCAAACTTCCCTATCGCATCATCTCTTTTGATATAGCATTTACTTCCAAGTGTTCTGAAATATTTTACAGTAGGAGTATGATTAAACCATAATTCATAAGGATTCTTACTTATATCTTATCTGATTTGAATTTTGTTCAAGGTGTACACAGCAGTACCAACAACTTCTCTCTTATGAACATGTGATACATTTCCTTCTAGCAGCATAGTCCTTGCAGCATCTAATATTGTTTTGTTCCATCACTCTACTATCCCTCTGTTGGGGTGTTCTAGGAGCATATGTTTGTTTGTATATTCCATGCTCTTCGTAGTAGGTATTAAACAATTCTGAAGTAAACTCACCACCTCTATCTGATCTCAAATATTTTATCTTCAAGCTATGTGCTAAAAAGTAGTCACACTTCTATGAGTCATTATATTCAAGATTGCTCAAGAATTAGGTCTCAAATGGCGACTCATAACTCCCTATTCATGGAGTGCAAGGGTATATAATGGAGGCCCTCAGTTTAGACTTAGTTATGCCCATGCAAGTACACCATGAAATGTGAGATTCAAAGAGGAAGAGAAAGAATGCTAGTCTTCATGATCATCAAATATGCATTGCAAATGAAAATTAAAACTACTATATATGATAACAATGCATGAAGCAAATTAATCTATATGATAACAATGCATGAAAGGAAATATGCAAACTAATCTATGAAGGACATATGTATCTAAATTAACATGAATCTACTCTAAATGGATTGCCATTGATGCATGAGAGAAGAAGACAAGAAGAAGAGAAGTTGCATAGTTCAAGCTCAAATGCTCAAACTCTCCTCCAAAGTTGCTCTCCAAACCTGCAGCATAACAATAACATAAAAATTCTATATTTGATGTCTAAATGAGAAGGAGAGGGCTCCTTATAAAGGAAAGTGTGGAGAGGAATGCATCCTCAAGAGTAATGTGGGATAAATCCCTAAAATGGTAAGTACGAGGAAAAAGCCCACCACTTAGGAATATGTGTGGAAAAAAAAGGAGTTTTATTTATTTTTTATTTGATTTATTTCCTTTTTTTCATCAAAAGGAGAGCTTTAAGTGGGGATTTTATTTATTTAATTAGAAGAGGGATTTTTCTTTTAATTAAATATGATTATTTTATTTAATTAAAAGAGAGATTTTAATTAAATAAAATAAGATTATTTAATTAAAAGAGAGATTTTCTTTTAATTAAATAAGATTATTTTATTTAATAAAAAGGGATTTTCTTTTAATTAAATAAGATCATTATATTTAATTAAAAGGGGTGTCTTCTTTTAATTAAATAAGATTGTGGATAAAATGATCAAACCTTAGGAAATATTGAAATAATTGAATTAATTACTATTTGATCAAGGAAATTGATTTGAATTAAAAATATTACAAAGCATTGATTCAGGAATTTGATAAATTGATTTTTTCATTTGATAAATTGAAGAATGGGGGGCCATAGTCTAGGCGACCATTTTAGGGTGCATACACAAGCCTGATTCATTTTCAACTTTTTCTTTGAATATCTTGAATTTATCAAATGCCTCAGATTTATCTCTTAAGTATGTAACCCACATCATCCTAGAAGAGTCATCAACAAAAAGTATAAAATACCTCTCACCATAGTAAGATCTTGGTCTTGTAGAACCACATAGATCTGTATGTACCAAAACCAACTTCCCTTTTGCAGACTAAGATTTTGTTTTAAAATTGCTTCTAGTTTGTTTCCCCATAACACACTCTCTACACATAGTGTTAGATGGTTTCACAATCTTAGGTAGATCTCTTACTGCATTAGTCATACTTTCCTTCTTAATATTATCAAAATTAACATGGCAAAATCTTTTATGCCATAACCAACTGTCATAAACCTTCTCAATAAAAAAAGAAGCCTCATATGCATTCAATTCAAATACATTACCTCTAGATTTAGTGCCAGATGTGATCAAGTCTCTTGCCTTACTTCTGATAGAACATTTCCCATCAATGAATTTATATTCATAACCTTTGTCCACTAGCTGTCCAACACTCAACAAATTATGCTTAAGTCCATCAACAAGCAATACATTATCAGAATTAGTTTTTTCATCAAGAGAAATAGATCCAACTCCAATGATAAGCTTAGGAGTATTATCACCAAATCTTACAACACCACCATCATATCTTTTCAGACTAACAAACTTATGTTTATCTCTAGTCATATAATGTGAACAACCACTATCAATAACCCATTCAAATTTCTTTTCAACATGGGATACTAAGGCTTTTTATTCATGTAAAGGTTCATCATCCTTAATATCAACAAATCCAATCTCATCATAGTCAACAGCTTCATCATCAAAAACACCTTCACTAGCATAATAACATTCCTTGTCTTTTGGATACTTAGATTTATAAAACTTAGGTTTGTGCTTTGGAACCCTTTTAGGACATCGAGATCCAAAATTACCTATATTGTTGCATGAAAAACAATTCAAAGGTAACTTTCCTTCAAATTTACCCTTACCTATCTTTTCTCTTCTTGCGATCAGGGCCACAACTTCATCTGGCTTCCTTTATTCTTCTTGTATATATTCCCATTCATCGGCATATTCTCCAAGTTCTTCTCTCAAGTCACTATTTTTGGTACTTGCAATTCCTGATAAGGTCTTTTTGTTTCTATGCACAGTTGCCTTTAATGTTGACTCAACTTTAGGTAGAGAATATCCCAATTCTATGGCCTCAAAGGAAGTTAGTTTCCCAATAAATATCTCTTTATTGAAGTTAGCTATCAAAGGTATAATCTCTTCTATAGCTTGTACTTTAGTTTTGTACATACAGGTGTCACAGATCTGAGAATTTTCACAATCACTTCTTCCTCACTGTAAGTACCTCCAAAGTTCATGATGCCAATGACAACTTCAGTAATTCTCTATGAACATATCTAATATTTTAATCATCTTTCATTTTTAGTTTTTCCATCTTTTCCTTCCAATTTTGTAACTTTGCCTATTTTGTAAACTTATCTCCTTCATATAGTGCTTCCAATCGTGTCCAAATTTCATGTGCAAAATCTAAGTCTTTTACCTCTATGAATTCACCTTAAGAAATTGCATTGAGCAACGCTTCCCTTGTGACCATGTTACAAGAAAATAATATTTTTTCATCTTCAGTAGCTTTTTCTATTTCATCCTCAGGTTTCATCTGTTCTTTTCTTTTAGTAATCATCCAGTAGTTGATTCCCAAGCATATAAAATGTGTTCTCATCTTGTTCTTCCAACTATCAAACTTTTCTGGATCAAGCTTTGGACTATCCTTCCTATAATAAGACACCTTCAAGATCACCACAAGTTGTTAATATTTCTCTCTAAGGACCAGTAACTCTAATACTAATTGCTAGGAATAACAGTCCACCAACACAATTGAGAGGGGGAGGTGAATCAGTTGTGAGACAAATTATTAAACATTAAAATTTATAAACCAAAACTTCACATCAAATGATAACACAGTAAATGCCAACACAATAACACAATCCTTTGTTGTCGAGGAAACCATGTTAAAGGTAAAACCCCGGTGGGAATTAGCAACCACAAATGATGTACTGAGAGTATAGTATCCCTATTAAAATATTTAGCCTTGTTAGGAGCTTATTACAACATTATAGTACATAGTCCCTATCAAGGGATAGACCCTATTAGGATTCAAGAGTAACAATGGGCTTACTACCTAGTCACACTTCCCAAAGAAGGTTAAAGCCACCCTTATGGATTTACAATCTGAACAAGTGTATATAGAATATACAATCCAGTGAACTGTCTAATAGTAACTCTTTGCTTGGTCAGTTCCAATGAAGTACAATGAACATATCCTCTACTCTACATCTAGCAGTAAATCAAGCTTTGTAGCTTCCTTACTTCTTTTTCAATCACCTTCTCTTCATACACATCCATACACATACTATATCTTTTCAAAAGAGAAGATCTCTCATATATACCCTATTACAATAATTGATTAGGTCGGCCAATTAAACTTTCCTAATATACAAATAAATATGTAACCCCTTGTTAAGATACACACTATATCTAAAACAAGTATACATCAATTACAATACATCAGATATAATCCGAGATCCACAATCCATGCTCGCAATCCATAATACACGCTACATCTCTAAAGTCAGCTCCAAATAGGTCTCCTCTAGAATACATGCCACAGCTGACATCATCATCACTCATACAACTTGTGACCCATCACAAACATTCATGAACATGTCTTCTATAATCCCTTAAGCTTGTATAACTTGAATCATCATTGCCTATAAGATATACTCAAAACATAGAGACTCGCTCTGTCAATCATCACTATCATAGTCCAAAAACCATTCTTTACCAAAACATTTGTAACTCATCCAATATGCAATATTAAGACAAGAAAACTTAGACATAAGATCATCATACATCCTTCTTCATATCCCCATCTTCACTCATTATGATTCATCCGTACAATATATGCACACTTCTGCCAGTCATCATACAATAGTAATAACCAATATGTTCTCTCTCCATAGAAACATATGTTGACATCAGTGACAAAACATGAATTCCAATAGCATCAGTAGTAGCCAATACCAGCATCATCCAACATTAACCAATGTAAAATGCATTAATTACACCAATCAATAATCCAATTTTTAAATTTCATTTTTATTCTTTTTCCAGTTTCATTTCATTCAAAATGTAAAAATGACTTGTCTAAAGTTATCAATGATATTATCTAGATCATTCATAGTGTAAAGATGACTTGTATAAAGTTTTTAATGATATTCTCTACGTCTCTTAGCTTGATACCAAAAGAGTGATATAGTCTAATGAGAAGTCTGGTCTCTTAGATGCATATTTCATTTCATACAATGCCATTTTACATGGGATGTAGCTATCTATAAATATCTGGTATGCACTGACTGTTAGTATTATTAGATCCAAGATTACTGAGAGGGGGGTGAATTAGTAATCTAATAAATTAAACTTTTCATAAACCATTTAACAACTTGCATCAATTAACATCCATTACATGAAAAAAAACCAATGAAGATAAACTTCCACAGCCATGCAATACAATAACACCAATATTTTTCTCATGAAAACCTAATTGGGAAAAACCACGTGTGGGGATGGCACCTACAAATAATTTTGCATTCTTTTGAAGTACGCCCAGTTAAGAGATTAGCTCTATTAGGATCTTACAAATGCCCAATTAAGAGAAAGACCCTATTAGAATCCACGAAGTTAAGGGATTTACCTCTATCCCTGTTAGGAGCTTTACCATGTTAGGATAAACTCTGTTAAGTTATTTAAAACCCTAGTTTAAGAGCCACCTGGTTAAAGGATTTACAATTCAAACCTATTAGGGTCTACCCAGTTAAGGGATTTATCTTGATGAAACTGTTAGCAATACACAAGTGAAAGTGATTTGAGAAAATAACACTCCTCTACTAGTAAAGATCTAGTTCAAGCTCAATCTCTACTTTACGTATAGACTATCCAAACCCTATAATTGCACAACTACATTCACAGTCTTTCTCTTCCACACACACTTCTCATAATACATAAAAATGATATATAAAACATTTCACAACTTAAGGCAAAAAAAAACCTTAATTACATTTGAGTTTCATCTCAAATATGCAAAAATGTATTACCAACACCAAATCCATCGATAAAAAAATCTATCTGATCACCAATACAAACCACACATCGATTTGACAAAGAAAAGTTAAACCACAACACACTTTCCAATGTTCTTGCACAACTTTAATAAATTTGATCTAACGATCATAAAATTGCAAAATCATCAATCCACATTGATCTGCAATGTCACTACGACCCATGGAACACATAACCAATTGCTACAACATGATATATCATCACTGGTTGAGGATCTAAATGATCTTTCTAAGAACTTCTTTTACTTTTCATAGAATGATCGTCTATCCATTGCAACTTGGTCTTTCGCTCACCAATCATGATGTAGTCACAACACAAATCCCATAACGTAGTCAACATAACATATCTTGAACCACAACACCTAAATCCAAACCTATTTGACACAATCATCAAATCATTCCTCCTTGGATACATCTTGTTCTTCCTTTTAACTTTTCAACCTTCAATCAATCATAAGTCACACCATGGATACGATAAACCTATGCAGTCATAGATACAACTTCTATAGACAACACTTAGCCTTCCATTATGATAGCACATGCCAACTCTTACCACATCTCTAGATCCAACCTCTTAAATATACATTAGTATAATAGGCACACTGTCAACCAACAAACACTAAGTTGACATCAATGACAACATCATAACTGATCAATCTATCATCATATTTGCATCAAACACATACCATAACATAATCAACTTATCTCTTCATCAATTATGCCAAAAATCTCCCCCTTTGGCATTGATAGCAACACCAACAATACCAAGCAAATATCTAGATACCAAAAATGTTCCCCCTTAGCTAATACATATTTGTAGTTCTCTATTCTTGATCTTTGTTTCTCTCCTCCTTTAGCTTTCTTATTTTCTCTCTCTCTTTATTTATTCTTCTCCCCATTTGACAACAATTCCAATGGCGCAATATGCCCAAGTCTTCATCTGTTGTAATTTTCTTCGTCTCTTTCTGACTGCTCCCCCTAAAGAGTAGTCCCCTAAACATCAATCCACAGTTAATGATATGGTAATAATCCACTGGATTGATGCATAATCAACATCTTAGTTTTGTTCAAGTAGGATCATAACCGGGCTAGCTTTCCTCTAAGGTACTCAAAAATATCCTTAGGTAGTGGCTTTGTGACGATATCTGCTATCTACTCCTGTTTACATACATATTCCAACTTCACCTCCTTATCCTACACTTGTTCTCTCAGAAAGTGATACTTAATTGAAATGTGCTTAGTCTTGGAATGCATTACTGGATTCTTGGAAAAAAAATTGCACTTGTATTATCATAAAATATAGCTACTGGTTCAGTCACCTTTTCTTTGATAACTTCAAGAATCTTTTTCATCCATGCAATTTGTGTATAATTTATAGTTGTTGCTACATACTCAGCTTCTACATTAGATTCTGAGATACAATTTTTCTTCTTTCTTGTCCAAGATACAAGTGTTTCACCTATAAATAATGCACTACCACTTGTGCTCTTTCTATCATCAACATTTCCTTCCCAATCTGCATTAGTAAACACACTTAAAGACAACTCACCATCATGACCATACCATAGACCATAGTCAACTATCTCTTTCAAATATCTGAATATCCTCTTGACTGCAACCATATGAGATTTCTTGGGATTTTCTTGAAATTTGGCCACTATTCCATCTGCTTGAGCAATATCTAGTCTCCTATGAACAACATACTACAACTTACTGATCATTGACCTGTAAAAAGTAGCATCTACTACATTAGATTTGTCATCCTTAGAAAATTTACATTATGTTACCATGGGGGTTCCAACCGGTTTGGAGTCATCCATACCAAAAGTCTTGAGTACTTCTTTCACATATTTGGATTGACTAATATGTATACCATTCTTTAGTTATGAAACATTCTATCCAATAAATAATTTGATCTCCCTAATCATTGACATTTCATACTCCATCTCTTCATAAAATATTAAACTCATCTCATCATTTCCTCCAAATATTATATCATCAACAAATACTTCATCTATCAACAACTTATCTCCTTCAAATTTTAGGTACACATTACTATCATCACTTGTTCTATTAAAACCAATCTAAATAAGATAAGAATGTAACCTTTCATACCATGCCCTTGGGGTTTGTTTCAGTCCATAAAGTGTCTTTTATAGCTTGCATACAATGCCCTTGTCCTTTTTCAACGCAATAGCTTAGGTTGTTCTATGTAGACCTCTTCTTCAACAATTTCATTCAAGAAAGCTAACTTGACATCCATTTGAAAAACTTTAAACTTCTTATAAGAAGCATAAGCAAGTATAATTCCTACCCCTTCCAATCTTTCCACTAGAGAGAAATTCTCTCCATAGTCTAGTCCTTCTTCTTGTGCATATCCCTTGTACATATACAAGCATTTCCTTATTTCTGATCACATATCCATCTTCATTCAATTTATTCCTAAAACCCCATTTGGTACCAATCACATTTTTATCTACAAGTCTGGGAATAAGTTTCCATGTATCATTCTTCTCAATTTGATCAATTTCTTCTTCTGTAGCTCTTACCCAATCTTCATCCTTGATTGCTTCCTTCACTATCTTAGTCTCATACTTGGAAATCAAACAAGTACTTTCTCTGAGATTTCTTTGGTTAGAACACCTGCATTATTATCAACTATAATCTAATTAGTAGAGTGATTCATCTTCACATACCTAGGTATCATCGGTTCAGGCCTAGGAGCTTCTTCTTCTACTAGTTAAATCACTTCATCCATATTGTTTTGGTCTATTGGTTCATGCACTTCCAGTTCAATATACACAATCTCTCGATCATCCTCTGTCACTTACTTTCTTGAATCACTAGAGTTCTTAGGGTATTCGTCCACCTTTACATTTTCACTTTCAATAATTTTTTTAGTTCTCTTATTGAAACACTTATATACTTTGCTTTTACTAGAATAACCCAAAAAAATAACTTCATCACTTTTTGGATCAAACTTGCCTGTGAAATCATCCCTCTTATTGTATCATCTACTTCCAAAGACTTTTAAATATTTAACACTAGGTGAGTGACCATAACTTAGCTCATAACTTGTCTTATCAATTCCTTTCTTTACTTGCACTCAGTTCAGTGTGTAGACAACAATACTAATTTATTCTCTCCAATACATTTTTGATACATCACCTTGAATCAACATTGTCCTTGCAGCATCCACTATATTTTTTCTCTTCCTCTCTGCAACACCATTTTTTGTGGAGTCCTTGGTGCAAAAAATTGTCTCTTAATTCCATTATCTTCACAACACTTAACAAATCCTGCAAACGTAAACTCACCTCCACTATCATACCTTAAACACTTCAAATTCTTACATGATTCCTTCTCAACCAACTCCTTGAATGCTTTGAATTTATGGAATGCATTAGAATTATCCTTTAATAAAGTTACCCACATCATTCTAGAATAGTCATCAATAAACAATATGAAATATCTATCACCTAGATAACGTATTTTTCCCATAGGCCCACAAAGATCAATATGCACCAAATCAAGTATGCTCTCAAATGAAAAATACTTTCTTTTGAAAGTAGAACTAGTTAACTTACCTAGCTAACATTATTTACATATGATGTTGTTTGGCTTGACTAATTGTGGCAATCCCCTAACTGCATTTTTCTTACTCACTTTGATCAAACTATCGAAATTTACATGACAAAACCTTCTATTCTATAGCCAACTATCTTCAACCTTTGCAAACAAACAATTGTTCACAATATTATTCAGATGGAATAAATTACCTCTAGTCTGCATATCGGTAGCAATCTGATCAATTAAGCTTCCAATTATTCTACATATACCTCCTTTGAATTCTAGTATGTAACCTTTATCATTTAGTCGATCCACACTAAATAGATTATGTGTTAGACCATCCAGAAAATAAACATCATCTATATTACTCTTACCATTCAAAGAAATAGTTCCTTTTCCTTTGACCAAACAAGGTGTATTTTTTAGAATTTAATCTTTCCTTGGTGAAATATGTAATTAAAGGATAAACCAGGTTATCCTATATTGTATTTGTCTTCTAGTCCAAGTAGCACACACTTAATGTGAATGTGGAACTCACGGGATATGGGATTTACATGCAAACTCCTTCACTCATCTCTACTTAAGAGATGCTTCTCTCTCACTTCTTAAGGTTGGTTCTCACAAGTTGGTTCTCATGGAGAATCTCCTCTCTTTTTTCACTTTTGCTCACTTTCTCAAACTTTCTCTCATTATTGTATTGAGCTTATTGCTCTCATTCTTTAGTCTTTGTTCCATATTCATATTATTTACAAGCGGTTTTTTCTTGTTTTTTCCCCTTTCAAAATCCTTGAGTTCTTGTCTTGGTTCTTGGAGCATTTTGGTGATCTTGGTGTATGATCTATTGAAGGAAACTCTCTCTCTCTCTCTATATATATAAATATATATATATATACATTTGGTATATCTTTTCCTTTTGCACATTATTTTGGATTCTTTCCTTATCTTTTCCATTTTACTTTATGTTTCTAACATGGTATTAGAGTTGGTTTAATCCTTATTTTTGAGTGTGCATGCAAGAATAGTTGAAAGATATCTCGGTTGTGAAGGAGAAAGCTTTTTTTTTTAATCTAACTCTTTTTTGCAGATTTTCCTTCATTGTTTCTTGCATATCTAACATTTCTTTTAAATCTAAGTGTTTTCATCTCCTTTCAAGTTTTTTTAAAGATCTAATCTCACCCTCAGTCGGGCAACTGCAAGGGTTTTCAAGTTTTTATTAGCACTAATCTCACCCTTTGTCGGGAAACTGCAAGGGTTTTATATTTCTTCATTCTCGCTCTTTTTTTCTAAGTATCTTATTCACAGGCTATATTTTTTATTTAGATCTATATATTTCAAGTTTTTTCATATATTATCAGCATCTCTTGATTTCGTTATTCATTTCGCTTTACTAAAATTTGTATTTCTAACATTTTGTTTGCAGGCTTCATATTTTTCTACATTCGATCTCTGATTCATTATCTCGGCTAACATTTTTTTGCAGCATCTAATTTATATCCTTATCTCTTTTTTATATATATCGCTGGTTTATCCTAATCTCTGTGTCTTTGTGCAACTCAGCTTTTAAAAAATTTTAAATCTACCTCTATATTCTATCGCAGCACTGCATATTGATCTGCATCATTTATTCATTTGCATCAGAGTTATATATTGTCCAACATCATATTTTCATTAGCATCATATTTTTTTTTCCAGCATTCTATTTATTTCTGTGTGCAGCATTTCCATCTTTACCATTCTATTCTTTCAATTCATAGCGCAACATTTCTGCAGTTCTTTTATACCATTTATAGCTCCCATACATAGCGCAGCTTTCTTACTTATATATGTATCCATTTAGACTTTTTCTCCTTCACCCAGCTTCCTTTTACATCAACATAGCATTGACTTTGGTCTGTGTTAGATCAGCATAGCATTGTGCTAGTGTACTCCTTGGTCTCTGCGCAGCCTTACCTTGCTGCCAACACCGAGACTTATAGTGCAGCTTTTGTTATAGTTTTTGTTTCACTCTTTCAGCACAGCACTTTGCTTTCTTCCATTCATCTTAGTGCAACATCATCCATATATTTCCAGCCTTTCATATACTCCTATTGCGCTATTTCCATCTTTTCATTTAAATCTCCTTACACAACATTATAACATTGAATCATAGAAGCTTATTACCTTGCGCATCTTTTATAAAAGCTTGTTCACATTGCGCAGCTTTTATTTTGATATTTTATCTCTTAAACCTTCATCACAGCATAGTGTTATTAACCTTTGTCATTCTTTTAGCGCAACATTTATCATCAGAGGATAAATGTATTCTTATCTGTTTCCCTTTGCAGCATTCTTGTTTGTTACCCTTCGCAGCTTTGCTTGTCTCTTTGCGCAGGATAGGATCTAAATCCAATTATATTAAACTCGTTTCATCTCCTTCCTTGTAGCACATTAACTTAGTCCTTACGTAGCTTCATTTAAAAATTTTACTTGGCATGCAATAGCATAGGATTTTTCTTTACCTCTTATCCTAGTGCATGCCTTCATACCTCTCGCAGTCTGGTTTCTTCTTCTCTCGCATGCCTTCATACCTCAGAGTTAACGTTGCATAGCATATTACTTTGATTTTTTTTCCATTGCACAGTAGAGTTCTCTTTGTATTTAGTTTGTTGAGTGGCATTATCTATCATACTCTTTGGTGGGGTGCAGGTTCTATTTTTTCAGTTTAAACATTCTCCACTCATTGCCATTCTTCGTATGCAACAGTTTTTTTATTCTTTTCTGGTTAATATTCTGAAAATAGCTTTGTTTATTCTTTTTTTAACATCTACAGGTTAGTCTGCAAGTAAATGTTTCTACATATTCTCTGAAGTCTTATAATCTCTGTGGTTTTTCTATTTCAAGATCTAGTTTGAACGATTCCTTATTAACTTTGACTCATTTAATCTATTTATTTTATTATTTTATAATTTAGGATTCGTTTATTCAATATTATTCATCTAATTTGGCATCTAAGATTATTTATCTCATTAGTTTCATTAAAATCTTTTTCATAAGTTTAATTTAATCTTTATCTAAGTTTATTTAAAATTAATCGCTTCTAACTTGTATTTTAATCTTTTAAATTTTGTTTAATCAAAAAGTTTAAACGTCAATACATTTTTCTTGCTTAATATTACTGCAAATCATTTCATTCTTAAGTTATTTATATTATTTCTGACCAAATTCATTTTCTGGTTCATTATTTCATTGCAATTAAAATTTGTTCCTCCATTTAAATTAAAAATTTATTTTTTTTTCAAATATTTGTTTAACCGTTCAATTGTAAGTTACTTTAAGGTTAAATTTATATTTCTTGATCTTGATCAATATTTATTCATTGTAATTCGTCTCGTTTAAATTAATTTGATCATTAATTATGTCTACCCTAATCTCAAAGTTAATTTTTTTTAAAAAATTGATCATTGGGTTTCTAACCTTCATTTCGATTATTATTCCTAGAGGAAAGGAGATTATGTTAATTAAACACATTGGGGGTAAACATTATTTTTTCCACTAGCCTTTTGTTCATGCTTTTCAATTATGTTTTTTTTAAAGAAGCAAAGTAATAAATGATTGATCCAAAGCACTTAAAGTTATTGATTATATTAAATTATTGTATTTGTCTTCCTGAGTACTATTATTAATTTTATTGTTTAGCATTAATTGCTATCAATTTTATATGATCTATTGTTATGCACTTAGTTGCATCTTTTATGGGTTCCACTTGTTCCATTTGTAACTTGCAGTGGATGCACTTACTTCAGTTGATGTTTATCAACTTGTTCCAGTTGTAAGTTGTAGTGGAGGCACTTACTTCAGTTGATATTTATCAACTTGTTTCATTTGTAAGTTGCAGTGGATGCACTTACTTCATTTGATGTATATCAACTTGTTCCATTTTGTAAGTGGCACTTAGTGCACTTACTTCAGTTGATGTTTATCAACTTTTTCCATTTGTAAGTTGCAATGGATGCACTTACTTCAGTTGATGTTTATCAACTTGCTCCATTTGTAAGTTACAGTTGATGAACTTACTTCAGTTGATGTTTATCAACTTGTTCCATTTGTAAGTTGCAATGGATGCACTTACTTCAATTGATGTTTATCAACTTGTTCCATTTGTAAGTTGCAATGGATGCACTTAATTCAGTTGATGTTTATCAACTTGTTCCATTTTGTAAGTGGCGTTTAGTACACTTACTTCAGTTGATGTTTATCAACTTGCTCCATCTTGTAAGTGGCAACAGTTTGCACTTACTTCAGTTCATGTTGACCAACTTGTTCCATTGCTTGTTTCTCTCCTAGTGAGGAGTTGCTCTTGAAATTTTGTTGGATTTCTCATACATATTTGGTAGGTAATATGTTTCTTTTCCTCATAATCCTTAGTCTCATTATTTTAAGCATATGACATTAAAGTTTCTTTTCAATTTTTTTGGATTTACTTCTTATGAAAAGGTGGCAAGCTCAAATTGCTAAAGTTTCTCATTATATTGGTTTAAATTTTTGTCTCCTTAATGGTTCATTACTTATGGTACATGATTGTAGTCTTGTTTGGAAAATTAGTTCTTAGCTTGAGTTGGTGTTTGAGTAACATGTTTATCTTTGTCTCTCTCATACTTGCATATTCTACTATTGTGATTATGTCCTTCATTCTTCATTGCTTCAATTGTGAGTCGTGCAGGTGGTGGCTTGATCACCCATTCACTTATATGACTTATTAATAGACTGTCTATATCCATGTTATTGATGCAATGATGATGTGGGTCTCTTTAGTCGGTCTTGTGTGTTGTCATTTATGCATTAGTATGTTTAGTTTGAGATGAGAGGATGGATGATATTTATGTCACTTTGATCTTTTGGTGTATATTGGTTTCATGATTAGCTCTTGTACTTTTTTACGAAATCTCATACATTTCCTTAAAGATATTTTATGAGGTAAAAGTTTCAAAGTTACACTAACTTGAATGTTAGATGAAATTCTTCTGGATAGTTTCCTTGGTTTGTGTTTTGTGTTTCTATGTTTCTTTATTTCAGGTGAATCTTCAAGGCCTACTTATGGAATCACTTCCTCTTCACATGTCCTATAACTTCAAGATGACTACTTCAATACTTGAATCAAGACAATCAAATCTCTTCCTTATATTGAAGACCAAGTTGCAGATTTTGTAAAGAGACATTTCATTCTCATTGTAAAATTTGGGTTTAATTCCCTTGTTGTAAACTCCCCAAGTAAAGATTAAAAGAGGGTGTTAGAATTTAATCTTTCCTTGGTGAAATATGTAATTAAAGGATAAATCAAGTTATCCTATATTCTATTTGTCCTCTAGTCCAAGTAGGGGGGCATGTCACATTTTTGTATTTCCTTTAATAAGGAAATTAGATATTCCTCCTTAAGAGGATTCCTACACATGGCACACACTTAATTTGAATGTGGCACTCATAGGATATGGGAGTTACATGCAAACTCCTTCACTCATCTCTACTTAAGATATGCTTCTCTCTCACTTCTTAAGGTTGGTTTTTACAAGTTGGTTCTCATGGAGAATCTTCTCTCTTTTCTCACTTCTCCTCACATTCTCAAACTTTCTCTCATTATTTTATTGAGCTTATTGTTCTCATTCTTTAGGCTTTGTGCCATATTCATATTATTCACAAGGGGTTTTTTCTTATTTTTTTCCCTTTCAAAATCCTTGAGTTCTTGTCTTGGTTCTTGGAGCATTTTGGTGATCTTGGTGTATGATCTATTGAAGGAAACTCTCTCTCTCTCTTTGTATTTGGTATATCTCTTCCTTTTGCACATTCTCTTGGATTATTTCCTTATCTTTTTCATTTTACTTTCTAACAATATTGTTACCAAACCTTACCGCACCACCATCAAACTCATCAAGCTTAATGAACTTACTCTTGTCACCGGGTATGTGATGTGAGCACTTGATATCTATAATTCATTCATCATTGTGTCCCATGTGAAAAACCACTGCCTTTTCACCTTCTAATGGATCTTCTTTGACTGCAAAAAATAAAAATTCCTCTTCCTCATTATCTTCTGATTCTTCATCAGTAACTTCTTCATCAACTGCAACATAGAATTGTTTCTTCCCCTTTTCCTTAAACTTTCTAAACTTATCCTTTTGTTCACCATTAGGACATCTAGCAGAAATATGTCCAATCTTATTACATGAAAAAACATTTCAGTGGTATCTTTCCTTTGTACTTACCAGTACCTCTTTGCTAGTAGTGCTTCAAGCTCTCCATGTTTCTTTTCATCTTCCAAGATAGCTTAAAGTTCCCTAGTGTAACTTGACATGCAATAAGAATCATGACTTATTTATTTACCTTTCCTTACCGGTACATTAGACAATGATGCCTTGAAAGATGCCTCAACTCTTGGAATAGTGTTATCAAAGTTATTTAACTCAAATGTGGTAAGCTTACCGATCAGTCTATCTATAGTAACACTGTCAAAAGTTCTCAGCTCATTTATAGAAGACACTTTAATGGCATAAGCAATTAATAAATTTCTCAATAAACTTAGCACAAGATCTTCCTCAATAGTTCCACCAGCACCTCTGATAGCACCAATAACTTCTTTTATTCTTTGACCATATTGTGCAATGTTCTCTCCTTCTACCATCTTCATGTCATCATAATTTCCTCTAAGACTGTCTTCCTTAGCTTTTTGCACATGAATATCTCCTCCATATATTTTCTTCAACTTTTCCCAAACATCATAGGCAGTATCAAGTCCATGAATATCAACATATTTAATATTAGATAGGGTACTTACAATAGCTTCTTGTGCTTGATTATTCTCCTGTTGTTCCTTCACTTGATCTGCAATGAGAGTTCCAATAGGAGTGGTATACTTGTGTGTGACATGCATCCAGTATTGTGATCCCATACCTTTTAGATATAACTTAATTCTATCACTCCATACTAGGTAGTTGTTTTTAGTGAACTTGGGAGGTTCCTTCCTCATCATTGGATCTTTTCCTCAAGCTCTTATCCTTTCTACAAAAAGGACCAAGGATTTGATACCAATTGTTATTACTATTAGATCCAAGATTATTGAGAGGGGTGTGAATTACTAATCTAAAAAAATAAACTTTTCATAAACCATTCAACAACTTGCATCAATTAACATACATTGCATGAAAAACAAACCAATGAAGATAAACATCCTCAACCATGCAACACAATAACACCAATATATTTCTCATGGAAACCCAATTGGGAAAAATCATGTGTGGGGATAGCACCCACAAATAATTATGCACTCTTCTGAAGTACGCCCGGTTAAGAGCTTAGCTTTGTTAGAAGCTTACAAATGCCCGGTTGAGAGAGAGACCCTGTTAGAAGCCACCTGATTAAGGGATTTACCTCTAGCCCATTTAGGAGCTTTACCCTATTAGGAGTAACCTAGCTAATGGATTTTAAACCTTAATTAAAGAGTAAGTGTTTTCATGATCTTTCTCTTCTACGCACACTTCTCATAATATATATATATATATATATATATATATATATTACAACGTAAGGTGGCAAAGCAGCCTTAATTACATTTAAATTTTATATCAAATCTATCAAAATGTATACCAAAACCAAATCCATTGATAACAAGATCTGTTCAAACCATAATACGCTTTCCAATGTTCTTGCACAACTTCAAGAAATTCGTTCATAACGATTATAAAAATGCCAACTCATCAATTGACATCAATCTGCAACATCACTACAATCCCTAGAACACATAACCACTTACCACAACATGATACATCATCACTGGTTGAGGATCTAACTAATTTTTCTAAGAATTTCTTTTACTTTTCACAGAATGATCTTCTATCCATTGAAACTCAGTCTTTCGGTCACCAATCATGATGTGGTCGCAAAAACAACCCCATAACATAGTCAAGATAACATATCTTGAACCAAAACACCATAATCCACACCTATTTAACACAATCATCAAATCATTCCTCCTTGACTACATCTTGTTCTTCATGTTGACTTGTCAACCTTCAATCAATCATAAGTCACACCATACATATGATAAACCTGTGTGGTTATAGATATAACATCTATAGGTCCGTCACATAGTCTTCCATTACGATCGCACATGCCTACTCTTACCACAGCTTTGGATCCAACCTCTTGAACATACATCATCATAACAGGCATACTATCAACCAAAAAACACTAAGTTGACATCAATGATAACCTCATAACTGATCAACCTATCATTCGATTTGCATGAAACACATACCATAACATACTCAACTTATATCTTCACCAATTATGCCAACACTGACTATGTTTTATAATTCATCTTGTCAAATCCCATGATTGAAGCTAGTTGTACATTTGTTTTAATATTTGGTAGTCATACTTTTTTTAGATAAGATTTAAGCTTGAATGAAATGGAAAACACTATAAAGATAAATGTATATAGAGCCACTCCTTTACTGTTAGGAGTTTAGAATATCTATATGAAACACTTGGATTTTTTCATATTTTGGATTGACAGTAGTACGACTTCTGAGCAATTTGGTCATTTGTTTAAAAGATAATTTCCCTAGTTGAAATGCATCTTTTATATTTTGTCTAGGTAGAAAATGTATAATTGGGCTTACACAAGAGACATTTAAAATGTTCTTTAACTACAACTAGCAAGTATCCAACCCAATGAATTTACTGGCTCATGTCAACAACAAAATAAATGGAAACTAGATATTTGAGTTAGAGGTTAGCTATTGGAAGAGTATATAGCAATATGAATTCTTCTTGCTTCTCTAATGGTTTGACTTCATATTTTTGCTTTGATGAAATTTGTATAAATATGTATCAGAAATGTTCAAGGGGATTGGATTCCCATTTTCATAAATTGCATCATGTCACTCATATGTTACCATATATTTGTATAGACATAAACACGTGGCATACAATGACTTTACATTTCTAAAGCTTATGTCTATGTGAAAGGTTAGTGAGGGTAAAATTTCTACAAAAATATGAATGGTTTTGTTAACATTGATTATAGGAATAGGACCTTTAAAAAATTAAAAGAAAATGTAAAAAATTATGTTGTTAGAAATATTGACCCCAATTTCAAAGAATGCAAATTAATTCCATTACACTCACATTTTTAATTTATCCTATGAAATGTGTAATCTATAAATATTGGAGGCACATGAACCAGGAAAAGAATAAAAAACTATAATAATGTTGTCACTCCCAGAATTATGTAAAATAAAATAACATAAATTTAGCATAAAGTTTTCTAATTTTTGTTTTTATTTTCCTTGGTGTTAAAAGGTATAAATTCATATTACATTAAACAATAGGAATAGTACCAGAATTACAGAGTAAAATTATATCTAATTAAAATTTTGATATACAATAAATTTCACAGAGTAGACCTTTTCTTAGTATATAACACTATATCTAATAAATTTTAATTATATAATATATTTAATCTTCCACAAATATATATTACAAATTTTTAAAATGTAGAAGAATTTTTTGTGCAGTCAGTGCATAAATATGAAAAAACGTCTAGTTGTTTATAAGAACTCATTTACTCCCTTTATCTATGAAAAATCTAGAAGCCCAAAGCTTTACAATGTCAATGGAGACACATGGATTTGTAAATTGTTTTTTCCCTAAATTATTCAATGCAAAAGAACCAAATTATTCCTTATGTAATGTTTAGAATGGCACTCTGCAAAGACAGACAAATAAATTGTCTCACAGTTATAACAAGAATTTATTTGTAATCAATATTTTACAAAAGTTGAATCTTTACACAGGAATATTAAAATAACAAGATTTTTTACCTACAAATTCCAACCAAAAGTCTTCAAATATCATGTGAAGAATCTTGAACTAAACGTCCTTCTCGAATTTAGGGACCATACCTTTACTACCTAGAGAGTTATTTCTATGCAGTTGCACGTTCTCAGGAAATTGTGAATTATCAAACATTCCCATAGAGGAAGCCTCTTATATAGTTATATTCCCAAATGGAGATCCAATCATAGTTATCACGCAAATTTCTTCTCACTAAAATTTGTTAAAACTTCTTATAGGATTACCATGTGCAAGGCAAGGATTCTCCCATCTAGGTTGGGTTCAAGTCGGCTATAGAATTCTTGAGAAATTCATTTAAATCTGGTTTTTGCAAATTTTATTTGGGTTCGCTTTCAAATCATTCATCATCAATTCCTTTGGATGGAAAAAAAATATTGTTTTTCATTGCTTGATACAAATGGTTTATAGCACAATGCACCAACCTAACTCTTAATCAGAGCTAAACAGAATCAGGGGGCTTTGGAGATTGATGTAAAGGAGCCAAGAAGAGATTTTTGGGGTTTAGGGGAATTCTTTACGGCAGGATTAATAATAAGTATTGCACATAATAGAAGGCTTCTATTCTAATAATAAGTATTGCACATAATAGAGGGCTTCTATATAATAGAAGATATAGCTAGAAACCTATTTCAGAAGCACAAAGTTTCTAACAAAAATATGAAAAAAAAAAGTCAAAGAACTATATTTGAAGAAGAGCATGAAACTTACAATACTGGGTTTCAAAAATTTGAAATGTCCCACAATAACATAGGCAAGGGTAGAAACTTCAACAAAATTGTGAGGGAAATATGAAAGCTGAGCGTAGAATAGGCAGAAAATGAAATGCAAAATGTGATATGAAGGAAAAAGCTACATTCATGCCATTCGCCTTCTTAAACCTTCACCTTGGTTACACACTTTCGCTCTGCATCGTGCCTTGCATCCAAAAGACACGTCAAAAGCCAAGAAGCTTCGGGAAATACTGCTAAAGCCAAGTTGCTTAAATCGTGTTGTTTTTTTTCAGGTAAATAATAAAACCACGGGGAAAAGACAATGCGTAAGACACGTACAAGATCTAAAACATTAGAAATCATCAAATTTTGTTTTCTATGCATTTGTTACCCACAAGAAAGTTGAAATTGAAAAAATTAATAAAACCACCAACAAAAATACTACTGACCAATGAAAAAATTGGAAAATACAGCTAAAAATAAATTATATAATAATTTTTTTTAGACTATAGAATAGTAATTTTCACACGCAATTCCGAGCAGTGGATTAAATGTGAACAGCAGGGTGAAAACATTAGTCTTATGCCTATAAATAGGCAGCGACTAACAAACATTAATATCTTAGTTTACAAATAAAATATTTGAAATTTACATCTCATTACAAAAGACTAATATTACTTTAGTTTAGGAAGGGATTCATTACAATCATGAAAACTCACGTCCATTTGTTCTAGTGGGGAGAGAAAGTGAGGTTAAATACAACTAAGCGTCACAGTTAGCATCAAAAACTCGAAGCAAGCCAAGCCTCACAGCATACCAGGCAAACAATTTACTACAGAATACCACATACGTTACGTATATATAGACAAACGATTTACTGTAGAGTATCATATCCGCTATATATATTTATAAAATATGATGTCAAACAAAAATGAAGAGAGTGATCGCAGTGATGGGATTGATCTCCACACAATCGACATACTGAATGAAAAACTAGACATGAGTTTGGACGAATTGATCGCTGCACACAAAAGCAATACCAACTCAAAGAGGCGGAGAAGAGGAGGAGCAAGAAATTATGATGAGCATGCAAATATTACAGCTAATTCAGCTGCCCAATCAATTCATCACTCTGGGCGTTGGCATCCCAGAGTGAGAGTTTTCAATCCATTCATCCATAGGCGGCCTCAAACTACTCTTAGCAAGAGATCAAGAAATGGTGAGCCTGAAGAAGAGGGCCCTAGAAAGAGGGCCAAGCCAGGCTTAATACCCAATAAATCTCAGCCATCGTCTTTGAGAGGGAACAAGTTATACGTCTCCAATCTGGATTACAATGTTAGCAATGAAGATATTGAGATGTTGTTCTCGGACGATGGGAAAGTGGGACTGAACAAGGCAACCATTCACTTTGATGAACAAGGCCGCTCTCTGGCAAGTGTATTAAATGAATTAAATTAGGTAACGCAGTAATCTTTTGGGCTTTTCTCTTAATGGTTAGTGTTTTTTGGGGGTTGGTTTTGCAGGGTACGGGGGAAGTTGTTTTTGCAAGGGAAGAAGATGCTGTTGCTGCTGTGAATAAGTACGATGGGAAAAAACTTGATGGAAGGTCACTGGATATTCAACTGCTGAAAGAAGAGAATAAATCTCATGCTAATGGGAAATCTTATGCTAATGGGAATCCTTTTAAGAAAGGAGGAAGAGGACGAGGACTAGAACAAGGGCGAGGGCGCTGGTGAAGACGACTTACCATTGATCTGTATAATTCTTCAAGTAATCTTCATTAAGGACAAGACGGCTTTCAGTCTCTACCATTGATCTATAATACTCGTCACTCAGGGTGAATGTGGCTTTTAATTATCTTCACTATACATCTATATGATTCTCTAAATACTCTTGACTAAGGATGAGGCTGACTTCCAATTTCCTTCATCTATATATATAATAATAAGTACTCTTTACTCTCAGTGTAAGGGGTGGCTTTTAATCTTCACTATCAATCTATATAATTGTTTATGTACTCTTCATTAAGGACATGGGTGGCATTTAATCTTCACCGTTGATCTATATTACTCTTTGAGTACTTTTCACTATTTGGGTGTTGGAATACCAAATGCTGGATATAGTCAATTCTAGAAGATGTTGCAATTCTGGAAGATCCTTATCCTGAAAATGAATTTTGGAATATGGGCTGGACCCGTTTGGTTCACCCAGAAGATGACTGAGAAGATGCATAAGGATTTTTAATTGTTTATTTATTAATTTCTTTGAATATATATACACACATGTCTATATATATAGACACTTGTTTATATATGTGTATATATACACACATGTGTGTATATGTGTATATATACACACATGTGTGTATATATACATGTGTGTGTATACACACATGTGTGTATATGTGTATATACATACATGCACACATGTATATATGTATATATGTGTGTGTGTACATACATATGTTTATATACACACGCATGTGTATATAAATATATACATGCACACATGTGTGTGTATACATACATGTGTATATACACACATGCACACACGTGTGTGTATACACATATCTATGTGTATATACACACATGTGTGTATACACACACCTGTGTGTATATAGCAATATAATATACCAATGTGTTTCGGAATGAAGGTTTGGAGAATTCACGGATCCGATGAGATATTAAATTTGGTTTTATAAAAATTGGAATTGGAATTTGAAATTCCAATTCCACCTATTTGGGTGGAAGATGCATATGCCCATTTTGGGGCAAAATTGGAATTTCAAAATTCCAATTTTAGTTTTTTTGGATGGACACAAACATGGAAGAAACAAAATTGGGAATTAGATAATGTCAATTCTAGACATATTCCAGCTACCAAATAGGCCCTAAGTGATAGACATCTATATTACTCTTTGAGTACTTTTCACTAAGTAATATTTGTCTATTGTCAAATACAACAATCCCTATTTGTTTGCTTTTATATTGGTTGTTTTATCTTTTATGTTTATCTTAACTTAAAATCTTTACAAAGTAATGAGTATTTTTGTGTGTATTGATGTGTAATTTCAAATTCCAAATTTCAATAATTATGAAGAATAAGTATCCATTAATTTCAAATATTATGGGTACAAATATGTATCCTTTTATTTTATCCAAGATTTTGAAACAAATGATTTATAAGTTTAATGTGGAGATTGAATATAAATTAAAGATTAGTTTAGAAAATGATATTTGTATTATTTTTAAATGTTTCATGGTTTAGATTATGAAATTGTCATCTTATTAAACTTGATTATAAATATTAAAATAATAGAATAAAGAAATGTTAAGATATGAAAATATTAAAAAAATGACCTCATTCTCATTACAATACATTTTAATATCTTTATAGAAATAATTTCTAACATAAAATTAGAGCATTAATTTGTCCTTTCTAAACATTAAAAATAAATAAAAACAAAATTAACAACTAATAGTTAAAGATTGATTACTAAAACAAGTTGGGGTTAGTTGTTTGCAGACTATATGAACTCTTGCTTGCGTATTAGAGGTGAAAATCTTCAAAAATTGTAAATCAATTGCTAAAATGCCAAAATAGAAAAAGGTTTGCAAATTAAAGTCAAATTTCATCACAAAATGTCAAATAAATGTAAATCCTTGCAAATATATACAAATAAACTTTAGATTTCTATAAATTCAATGAGAATATTTACGTGTTTAAATGATGTTAATCAAAATATGGAAAATTTATACAAATATCCTTCAAATTTATATTAATATTTCCTCACAAATATTAAATCTTAAGAATTTTAAACAAGTGTTAAAGTTTCTTTTGAACTTATTTTGTGTGCTTCAGGTTGTTTGGTAAACTAGAATGTCAGATCTAATTAGTTGCTAAGAATCAATGACACTCTATCTAGGATTCCTAAACCAATAAAAAAAATTCTTTAGTAGGACAATAACATAAAGAAATTCTAAATTACATGACTCCTTGTGTTCATTTTATGTCATCTACCTAATAATGCATGGCATGCATATACCAAGATCACATCACATTGTACCTTATTTGCATATGTCTCATGATGTAGATGTAACTAAAAATTTATCTCTTACTATTATTTTTTATGTCATATACAACTATTTAACTTTGGATAGTGTAGGGTGTGTGATTTTCTTCAATCCCAATCTATACATGATCTTTATGGATAATATAAAAAAATTATGTTTCACCAATGAACAATTAGCTTATAGGAATATCCTCCTAAATTTTGCATGGCATAAATGAGAATCTTTCTTTAAAAAACCACCTTATCTTCATGTATGGGTTTTAACAAAAACATTATGCATCAGTAAGTTCTCTCTTTCATTTTATCAACTTGCACAATGTGAATATTATACTCTATGTAGAATTCCTCTCACATAGGTTCAATGGGAATGTTGATAATTTTGGCTGTCATGGTAAAATTTTATAGATTTAACCATATTCAAATATTCAATGGCATAAAATACCATGCAAAATATATGTTCATTGTTTAGTAACGTCATGACAACTAGAGTTTCACTCTATTTAATCATATAAAAAAAGGCCAAAGATAATATAGTATCACAATGGTTAGATTAAGTTGTATCCATCACAATTATCTTAAACTTCCCCTCTACTAAATTCACATAATATAGCAATGAAGATATTGAGATGTTGTTCTCAAAAGATGGGAAAGTGAGATTGAACAAGGCAACCATTCACTTTGATGAACAAGGCCACTCTCTGGCAAGTATATTAAATGAATTAAATTAGGTAGCGCAGTAATCTTTTGGGATTTTCTCTTGATGGTTAGTGCTTTTTGGGGGTTAGTTTTGTATGGTACTGGGGAAGTTGTTTTTGTAAGGGAAGAAGATGTTGTTGTTGGTGTGAATAAGTACGATGGGAAAAAACTTGATGGAAGGCCACTGGATATTCAACTGCTAAAAGAAGAGAATAAATCTCATGCTAGTGGGAAATCTTATGCTAATAGGAATCCTTTTAAGAATAGAGGAAGAGGATGAGGACCAGAACAAGGGCGAGGGCGCTGGTGAGGATGACTTGAAAAGATCTATATAATTCTTCAAGTGCTATCCATTAAGGACAAGATGGATTATAGTCTCTATCATTGATCTATAATACTCTTCATTGAGGGTGAATGTGGCTTTCAATTATCTTCACTATGGCCTCATTTGGTTACCAGAATTGAGGCAGAATTGGGTGTGGAACTTCCACTTTTTTCCCAAATCCGTTGTTTGGTTTGCTAATATGCAATTCTGGTTTTGGACCCCAAAATGGGCACAATCTTCCCACCCAATATGTGGAATATGATTTCATCTTCAAGGTTTGGATTTTTATGAACCCCATTTAATTGGGCATCGGGTCTGTCGGGTTTATTTTGGGGATTGTGACTGGGTTTTGCAAAGGAAATTAAAATTGCATTGTTTTTGTTGTTCATTTTTGCTTCACTCTACACAACATTTCTTCTTGCAATGGTGTAAGCTTCACTCTGCACAGCAATGGTGGAAGAGACGATGTTGAGCCAGGTGTGACCTTCACTATTCATATTTTATTGTGGCCCTGATTTGCCTCTGATTTTCCATGGAAATCGTGGAGTTGGATTTGGGCTTTTACTCTTTTCTTGTGGTAGTGAAAATTATACACCATTGAGGTATGAAATTTATAGTGCTCAACAATATTTTTGGTATTTGATTAACTATCAAAGAGTCTTGGAATATACAATTTTTGTTCCCTATTTTGTTTATTTATTTTCTCTCTCTCTAATTATCTCTATTAATGGTTTCTTTAATCACTGATGAATTTCTCATTGTTGAACATGAGCTTAGAGTTACACGGGTTTTGGGTGCTAAGTATTGGGTGTTTTACGGAGTTTTTAGTAATGCATATAATGGGCAACAGCCAGTTTTTACAGATGGGAAAAGAGGGTACCGTGTTATAGGAGTGAGATTTTTGTTGGAATGTTTTTGTGTATTATCTTCAATAGCATGGAAGGGGAACATAATTTGGTTGAGAATGAAGAAACTGTGTCTACTACAAGCCATGGGAGGGCATCCATAGAGACATTTTCTCATAAAATATTTAGGAAACATCACAAGAACAAGGAGAGATTGAATGGGGGATTCTCCTCCAAACCATCAACTTCCTTCTTATTATTTGGAGGTATGAGTCGGGCCATAGTCTTGAGGCTTTTTTTAGTATTGATGGATTAATGAAGGTAGACAAATATCTTGTCTTCAATGATAATGAGTCTCTAGTCTCTGTTATAAAATTCAACGCATTTATTTCCTCTTCCCTTTACCTTGAACATTGTATGTATTTTCTTCCTGTGTGTGCATCGAAGGGTT
Organism: Thuja plicata; assembly: GCA_018584345.1. Classification (NCBI taxonomy): domain Eukaryota; kingdom Viridiplantae; phylum Streptophyta; class Pinopsida; order Cupressales; family Cupressaceae; genus Thuja; species Thuja plicata. The sequence goes on along the minus strand of MU223613.1, from coordinate 2,479,558 downwards.
GTGATTATAATATACCTTTGACATGTGATTGCCTATCTGAGCATTATTCAGCCCTTACTACTAATATTCTATGTGTGTATATATCTTTCAAAGTCTTTATTATGTCATGCTTTCATCTCCATTAAGAATATTTTAGATGGTATTCACCTAGTCATGAGAATGTTATTTGTATTTGTATCTTTGACTGCATATATGGTGCTAAATTTTGTTTTTTGTGGCACCATTTTAATTGGTTATTGGTTGTTGTAAATCTCATAAGACTACCATATTCTTCTTGGTCGACTTTCTGACTGCTAAAAAATGAATGGAAAGAAGAAAGATTGTGATGTGATTGAATGTTTAATCTATAAAAAGTATAATTTGTGGATGCAACTCAACACAAACCTCCCTTTATTTTCCACAATTCTTCCATTATGTGCACTTGTAAAGCAGGACATCCCCCTATATCTTGACAGTATATAAAAAATCTAGAAAAGGAAGGTAACATCAAATATGAAGACAATCTAATCAGGTTACATGTTAATTTTTTTTACTCTTGCAAGGGATAAAATAAAAAGCTAGCAAGCATGAGAGAAAATTTCATGTTTTGTTTCAATTATATCGCATTTTCCATAGTTTGGGTGTTTGGTGTTGTGAATAGTTCATGCTTGAACCAAGATGTTATTGAAGATCATTTACTGGTTCATCCTAACAGGTGCATCAGCAAAATTCTCTAACAAGGTGGACTTAATAGTCCTTCATAAATCTCCTAACAGAGTTGCATTACTTAATTATATTGTATTAAATCCTTTCACAAGGTGGACCTAACAATCCTTATTTCTCCTAACAAGGCAGGCCATTAGAAGTGGTCAATTGTAAGCTTTAATAGGCTAAATTTATACTCCAGTAATAAATCTTGTGGGTACCATCCCCACCCCATTTTTACTTTCTATTTGGAAGCTTTTTGGGTAACCAAATATTGTGTCAAGTGTTGTGGATGTTTTATTGCTTTTCATTTCATGCATGCAATCAGATTAAATAATCTAACAAAGGATTAAAAGGATTAAGTTCTATTGGTTCCTGATTCAAACCCCCCCCCCCGCTCTCAGTCACTTAGCCTCAACATATTTCCAAAAATTGGTATCAGAGCAGAAGGTTCTCTTAAAAGAAGTTTAACAGCTTGAGAAAAGATTAGAGGCAATGGAAATATACAGACTGGAGAAATCCATTGAAAATGAAAAAATAGATCTATAAGTGGTCATGGATCATATCAGAAAACTCAAGGAGCAGCTCTCTCTTTCCCTAAAAAGAAGAAAAGATTTAGCAATGCAGATGAATGACAAAAGTTACATAGAAGAGAGAATTGAAGACTTATGCAAAGAAAGAAGTTTCGAAGAAGAAGATGCAGCAATTGAAGACCTACTTGCAAATAATCTCAATCTACATGAAGAAGTCAGAAAATTGAAAAGAGAACAGGAAATTCATTCAGTCAGAATATATGAAGTCATGGAACAAAAGAGTCAAGCAGAAAATGACAGAGAAATGGCACAAGAAGATAAAAGAATGTTATGTACAAGATTAGAAGAAAAATAAAATGAAATCCATCATTTGTCACTTCAGCAAGCAAATATGATAAATCAACTCAACAATGCAAATCAAGAAGTTATAAATCTAAGGACAGAAAATGAAAGACTGCAAAATGATCTCAATACTAAAAAGCAAACCAATGAGAGCATGATGAATTCACAAGTAAGCATGGATCAGTTGACAGAGAAAAATCAACTCAGACATCATGGACAAACTAGATTAGGTTATACTGAACAAGGTGAATTCTCACAGCAAGGAACTCAAAAGAATAGAAAACCTACTTGTAATCATTGTGGCAAGTTAGGGCACACAACAAACAAGTGTTGGAGCAATGAGAAATCAAAGTTTAATGGTAAATGCTACAGATGCAACAAACATGGACATAGGGCAAGCGAATGTACTGAGAAACCTAAGTTTGAAGGAAAATGTTTCAATTGTAACAAACAAGGTCACAAATCCTCCAAGTATAGAACTAAGAAATGGAACCCTAATGAACAACTAGCTAAAGCAATTTTTGGTTGGGATTACAACACATGGAGTAGATGTTGTCACTGTGATGAATATGGGCATATTGGTGCAAATTATGTAAAAAATCACCTCAGAAAAAGGAATCCTACTAAGAGATGTTATGTATGTAAACTACTCGGTCACCTAAGAAAGAATTGTATGAATAGAGAAAAAGTGGATACTAGTTTTGAGAAAGGCAAAGCTAAAGTCCTAGAAATCAGAACTCAAATGAATCAATAGTGGGTAAGGAAATCCTATAAAAATTTAGATCAAAACATTGAAGGATCGAATGGAACCCAAAGCACTGAATTGGGTGGATCTACCATCTCCAAATAAATATGCAAGGAGACCACTTGAACTGTGCATACAAGCCATCCTAAATCAGTTCCAGACAAGCTAGCAAGTCCAAATTAGCATATTGATGCACTAGGACACATTATGTTGCAACCAAGTCGGGATCTTAGTATCACCCAAGCTACATAGGCTTAACCGAGTTAAGTCGGGTTGTATGGTCTTGAGGATACAGAAGTTAGTTCTCGCCAAACTTCATTCTAAACTATGCCAGCTACCATGTACAGAGCATTTCATGAAAACCCAACGGTGAAGTCTCTTATAAAAGATGAATTGTAAGTGTTATTATTTACAAAGCTTTCAGTTTACAGAGTAATTCAATGCCTTAAGAAATTCAGAATGAATTTGTATTCAAAATTTTTAGTTGTGAAGTTTTATCATACCTCCAAGCATTATGGCATCTACATCCAGTAGCAAGGTTAAGAAAGGATCTAAGATGTTGGTAAGGAATGCTATCTATGAATCTCTGAAGTTTAAGCTTCATCCAGGGATTGCAGAGGAGATAGACCCGATGGGAGCTCATTCCCTAATTCCTCCAAGGGTATTGTTGATCAATGACATCTGAGCCTTCTATCATTGCACTATTCAACAACTGGGTACATTGGAAATGAATAAAGCGTATGAGAAAATCCGTGAAGCCAGGAATATGAAGCCAGAACATAAACACCTAGAAGTCAAGGGTTTGACTCATATCATGCATATACCACAGAATTTTTAGGTTAAGTGGATTAGGTTCATTCTAAGCTGTGTTCACGACATGTAGCTATGGCTGGAGCAACCAATGAAGATTACCAAAAGAATGGTACACCATATTACAGGGTATCCTATGTTGGACAAGTCTAAAGCTACCAGTTTCCTACCCCGGGATGACCTAGCTAAGAAGACTCTTGTCAAGTGGGACAACAGAGGCATGAGACTAAATGGAGTTATAGACATGGAATTAAAGTTTGGGATTCATGTGATTGCTCACAAAATCTACAGTTCTAGCCAACCTAACAATGTACCATGTGAGGCTGTGGACTTGGCATATAAGGTGGTCAAGAACAACCTTTCATTTGACCTTGCCGAGTTGTAGCTCATCCAATTGAGCAAGAACATGGAAAGCATACAGGCATCTAAGACAAATCCATGTAAGTTGGGTTCACTTTTGGTCTGCATATTATTTTATATTCTAAAGTATTTCCCTTCCAAAGGCACAGTAGTTTGAAAGAAGGATAGACCTATAGTGTATCAAATAAATGAGTTCATAGCATAATTAGGAGACAATTTTGAGAGCATCATGGATGCATATTTTGAGGAATTCAGACAGAAGATGCAGAAAAGGTATAGAATTCCTAAATGATTGGTAGAAGACTACAAAGATGATGTTTGCTTCCTAGTTGACTGTGATAAATTATATATTCAGGAAGTCAAACCTAGGATTGCATGGATGAAACCTCTTGCATGTGAGGTTAACATAGATGAGACCAAAGATATCATTGAGGCTCTTGTGAATGAGCATGTTGACCCCAAAGCACCTTAATTTGGTACATATGAAGAAGCCAAGAGCATAATTGCAATAGAGATTGAGATTCCTAAGATTCTGAAAAGAGGAAAGAAGAGGTTAGAGCAGTTTGGAAAGAAGTATGGGAAGACTTCAGAATCTCCTTCTTCTGCCTCAGCAAGCAAAGACAATGAAATTAAGATAGAAGCTGATGTATCTGAAAATAAAGAGGAAGAGGTAGAATCAGAGCCTCCTAAGAAGAAAAAGAGGCTAGCCCCCAAGAAGACACCTAAGGCCCGTACCCATGTCCTTACTACAAGCAAACCCAGGAGATCTAGAAGGAAACTCATACTGCCAAAGGAAGATGAAGAAGAAGATATAGTAGTATTCAAGAAGCCTCCACCTACATTTGAGAAGAAAATTGAAGAACTAAGAGAAGGTAGTGGTATGGGTTCTCTAAAATCATTGAAATATGCTTCTAGAACAAAGGATGAACAGAAGCAGATTGAGGAAGCAGTTGTAGAAAAAATGACTAGATGGAAGTATGATCCATCTGAATTGAAGAGTCACATGTCTGAAGACCTATTCAAGGCAATATCTATTCCCTAGAGCAATGTTGTCCAAACAAAGAAAGACATTAGAGAACATACCTTAAAGAAAGTCATGCCCTCTATGAAAAATAAAGAGGTCAAAGAGGCCATGACCCAATATGAAAACAATCACACTCCAAGGTTCAGGACCTTTCACATATTGAACAAGAAGATAGAGGATGTGGTGCCAGCTACAACAAAGATTTGGAAGACAATCTTTGAAATCAAGGAAGAAGATAAGGTAGAGGCATTGAGTGCAGACTCCAAGGTAAAAACTGATGATGTAGAATTACCTGAGGTAGAAACAATTGAAGAGTCCAATGCAGAATAGATTACAGTAGAAGTGATGGTGTCCTTGCCCCAATCACCTATACAAAACATTCTATCTCCGAGAAAGAATAAGGCTACAGAATCCTCATCTGTATTAGTAGGACCCGAGCATCAGGGTCCACCTACTACTAGGATAAGCCTAACTGAGTCACAAAAGGTGACTGATTCTTCAATAAGAATTGATGCTGCAATTAATGTAGAAAATATCGATGATATATTCCAACTGAATACTGAGGATAAAACTAAGGAAGGAAAGGATATAGATGAAAGTGGAAAAGGTAAGGAAATTGTTCCTTCACCTAGTCCCAAGGTCAGTGGAAAAGAAAAGGTAACAAATGTTGATGACATTGATCTTGAGGAAGACATTGTGATTCCAAATTGGGATCTATCCAATCTGACAGTAGAGCAAGTGGATACACTAGGGGAGCTATGGAAGAAAAGATCCACACAACAAAAGCTCCGAGCAAAAAAGAAGAGGAACAGAGTGCTAGAGGACATAAAAGGTATATTCTTAGATGCACTAGAAGTAGAAGTAGATGAAAATGATTCTATTATGGACCAACTTGTAGACATAGTCCACAAGTTCAATACAGATTTAAGTGGTCGGGAAAAACTACTGCAGAAGGCAGAAAGGAAGTTTGAAAACAAAATTCTAGAGAATTTTGCAAGCAAGATTACAATTGATCAAGTAAAGCTAAACTCTCTTATTAGCTCTCTAGAAACTACAGTCAATAATGTTGTTTCATTATTTGTAAATTTAAGTGATACTTCCAAATTCACCCTAGAAATAAAGACAAAGCTAACAAAGATAGATACATATATGAAAGCAAGTGCAAATCAGTTGGCACTTAACCCGAGTTCTAGTTCAGCACACTTTGTGAAAATCAAGTATCTGACAGACATGCAGGCAGAATTGCTAAGGGAAGAAGCAAGGACAAGAGAATCTCTCATAGCTATGCAGAGCCAACTTCTTCCACACATGGATATAATGCAGAAACGTATAGCTCATGCAAAGACACTAATTCATGACAACAACATTTCAGTTGCAGACCTTATGATGGAGCTATCAACAGAGATACATATTGAATTGCACATCCTGAAGGTGTTGCAAGATAATTAGGACAACACTTTGTCTCGGATTTTGAAGGTACATAGTGATTTCCTATCCTGTTTTGGTATTACCATGTAGATGCATTTTTGGCATTTGTGTCAAAAACAAGGGGGAAATATATATATATATATATATATATAAAGGGAAAGTCATTGTATATACATATAAGGAAATATATGTATAGTAGAGAAGTATAGAAGAGATATATAAGTAAAGTTACAAAAACAATTTTGGAAAATAAAAAATAGAGTCAGTTGTAACCGAGCAACAAAGTAGTTGTCAAAACCCGAACAAGTACCCAAGCACATGGTAAGGGGAAGTTTTGAATTAGAATAGTTTTTGGATATGATAGGTGTTTTTGGTCACTAATTCCAAAGGGAGAGATTGATGACCTTATGAAAATACATATTGTCTATTAGTGCCAAAACACTTAGTCATCACAGTGTTGACCGAGCCAGCAGTGCAACCCGAGCAGTTACACTATAACCCGAGAAATGGCAGTGTCGACCGAGCAGATAGTGGTAATCAATATTACCTGAGTGGTCAATATGACCTAAGTACACAGTGTAGCCTAAGTGCCAGAAGTTAGTATGTTTCTCGAGTGACGACATAATGCCCGGGTGCCAGTATATTGCTTGAGTGGATCATTGGACCCGAGTAACAGTTTTTGGCCAACTTATCTTATATTGTTTGGTATTAATTTATCATATGGAAGCCGACTTACAAAAGTATTTGATTGGATGAGGTATATATATAAAGTATTTTGTTTATCCAAGTGAGCATGAATGCATGTGTGAATATATGTGAAGAAGTGTATGTGAGTATGAAGTGGCAAATTGTTTAAGAGGCTACAACAGTATAAGGAATAATAGAGACTCGTCCATCACTTTCAGGTGATTAGTTTTTATATCATTTGATCTTATTCAGCAAATCAAATTTGCATTGAAGATCATCTACTGGTTCATCGAAACAGGTGCATCAACGAAATCTTCTAACAAGGTGGACTTAATAGTCCTTCATAAATCTCCTAACAAAGTTGCATTACTTAATTGTATTGTATTAAATCCTTACACAAGGTGGACCTAATAGTCCTTATTGCTCCTAACAGGGCAGGCCATTAGAAGTGGTCAATTGTAAGCTTTAACAGGCTAAATTTATACTGCAATAATAAATCTTGTGGGTACCATCCCCACCCCAGTTTTACTTTCTATTTGGAAGGTTTTCGGGTAACCAAATATTGTGTCAAGTGTTGTGGATGTTTTATTGCTTTTCATTTCATGCATGCAAACAGATTAAATAATATAACAAAGGATTAAAAGGATTAAGTTCTATTGGTTCCTGATTCACCCCCCTCCCCTCTCAGTCACTTAGCCTCAACATATTTCCACCAATTATTAGTACATTTAGATCCCTGGATAGATCTGTCTTTTTTTCACTTTCCATTGCAAGTTCTTTTATTACTACAGTAGGACTAAAAGTAGGAGCATAAGAAAATTTGTTTGATGGAAGACTCTCTTTCAATGTGTAAAAGAATCTATTGATTGCATCGTCCATGATTCCCTCTTCTAACTCATAGATGATATAAATCCTCCACTAAAGAACAAACTCCAGTTTTGAAATAATGTTAGGAAAATATGAGTGACATATCTAATTATAATTCAATAATAGATAGAAAAACAAATTCATTTATGATATAAAATAATCCATCAAAAACTGAATTTCATATATAAGAAAATATGATAATAAGTCTTCAAATAAGAAACCTATTTAAAAAATAAAAATAAAAGAAACAGTAGCATATATAACTATAATTAAGGATCTTATATCAAAATAAACTCATAGATAATAATAATAAAACTCAATGAAGACATGGTGATGAGCCTTCAAACGAAAGAGCATGGTGATGTCTTTGAATTATAAGCCTACTTTAAGGAAAAAAAACCCAGTGGTGGCATATAAATATAATTTAGTACCATGCTTCTAGATATGAATGAAATAATGGCTATGGGAACTACTTTAAACTAGGGGCATATATATACCAACATGTCTTTACAGATATGATGAAATTATTTTCTATTTTAGAACTACTTTAAATTTCAATCATTGTAACATCAATGCACACTTTTACAAGGACTCATACCTTGCATGTACATTTTAGAACTACTTTAAAGTGTCAAAAAGAAAACTTGCATTTTTTTTCAACTCATGTTGTTAGATCCTCCTGAGAGAGAGAAATGATGTAATACTCCAGACAATGAAACGCACCAAAATTAGCTAAGAAATCCAAGAAAACAAAACCAACATAACAGTCACTGTGGGAGTTGTGGGTACACCTGTGGATATGGCCTGACCTGTTGTGGAGGAAGGTGTGTAGATCTCAACAACAATAAAAACTATTATGGAAGTTGGGATAAACAGTGCCCAAGTGCTGAAAAGTGTTCATTTGGGCTCTGTTATTATAGTGGGGGGTATAGGAGCTCCCATCACTGAGATGAAAGAAATACAATGTAGTACACCGTAATACTAAATACTAATGGGTATTTCCTGTAATTTGTTGTTATGGGTCAATTCAATTATAGGGTCTATTTTTTTTCTGCTCATGCAAATTCTCTGCAAGAAAGTATATTACCATCATCATCCCATCACTGAGCTAGAAGGAATATAATGTACTACATGGTAATAATACAATACTAACGGGTATTTCCTATGATTTGTTTTTATGGGTCAATTCAATTGTAGGGTTCATCATTTTCTGCCAATGCAAATTCTTTCTAGAAATTATATTAACACCATCTCCTCTGGAGAATGCTGCACAGAAATTGTAGCTTGGAAAAGCATCACATTACTAGATAAAATGTATGATAAATCATGGCAAATTGCAGCTTGGAAAAGCATCACAACAGTAAATAAAACTATCTCTAATAAATTGTTGCAGGTCAAAAGCTTTTGATTAAATTTTTCTCAAAGTAGCATGTAAAGTGTTGGGTTGTATATTGAATCTTGAACCTTGAACTTAATGTTCAAAGTTCAACATCCCATTTCCCGCTGTGCAAGTCCGCGCTCGTCTCTTCAATCGGCAAGTTTTGCAAACCCGCGTCGGATGTGTAATGTAATATTGAACTGTGAACCTTGAACTCACTAGTTCAAATTTTGAAGTTTAATTTCCCATTTTGCATTAGTCATTCCTTCTTTAGCCTGCGTCTTTTCTGTCTCGGCGTCACATTTTTTGAGATCTTGAATCCTCAACCATACCTTTTATGTTCATAATTTGTTTTCCCCTCACGCATACTGTGTCAGTTCGTCGTATTTATTATTTGTGTCAATTCGTGGCTAAAGGCATGTGAGATCTTGAACTTTGAACTTGGCGCATCACAGTTCAAGGTTCAAGATTCAGAAATGCAATAATGATCAGACACACTCGGCACGTGCCAAATGTCACTCACATTTATGAAATTGATTTCTGAAAAGATGGGGAGTCACATCAACCCAACTAAAAGTACATTTTTCCTGAGTAAGCAGGAAATGCGATGTGACATGGGTAGCTATTGACGGCATGAATCATTGATTCACAACAAGTAATCATAATTACTTAAAAAGAAGTGATTTAAATGTATGTATTCAGCTTTTCTTTCTTTGCCATTTCTGTTTTCACCTTCTGTTGGAAAGCTAGACTGGACTGAAGATCTTTGAAGGTTTTTCTTTGCAAGCAGAAGTGTTGGCATCGGTGAGTCTCAAAGTATTTACTCTCATTTTCCTTTCTGGTTTTTAAGAATTGCATATTGTAAGAAAGGAAATTTCTATTGTTTTGTATCTTTTTCCCGAATCAATAGCGCTAGGAATTATCATGGGTAGTTCTAGTAAGTCAGCCCAACAGGCCAAATTTGTAAAGGAGAATAAGTTTTCTCCTATAAGTAGTTGTTTACCAGAAATGGGAGATACAGTTCTTGTCAACGACGACATTGCAAAGATTGTTCACAGAGTTAGAAATGCCAAAACTGAGACTATATCAGCCAAAATCGTTGAAAGCGGTTTGTTGGAGGCTGTTGGTTTTCCTGAAGTGACTATGTGCCCTGAATTGGTGATGGAGTGTAGAAACAGGTATGACAGGGTAAATAAATGTATCTGCCTTCCTTATGGAGAAATGTTGGTGTTTGTAAATCGACAAACAGTAATGGCGGCCCTGAGAATCCCCCCGCAGAGACTTATGTCGCCTGTGATTTTGAAAAAGCTAAAGAAGATTTTCTCCACAATTTTAGAGATTATAATAACAATATGGCTAGGGACTGGTTGTCCAAGGCTGAAAGAGGAGGTTCTAGACTTCCTAAACCTCTAAAAAAGGACCATTTGGTAAGAGAGGTAAGAGATATTGTTGTCATGCTGAACAGACTGGGGGCAAAACCTAATGACATAATGTGGGAGGACTGGATGTACATCCTCATTCAAACCATTATGACTGATGGAAAATACATAGGATGGGCCGAAGTAATAGCGGCAAGGCTAGATGAAGAGCTATCCCAGTCTGTAGAAGCCTCTAATTTCTACATGTCCTCATACCTGTTTTATGTTCTAGCCATCTGTAGAAACTGGGAAGGTCTACCGCATCAACCATGGAGAGATGACATGATGATCTACAAATACCATTCTTATCTGCAAAAGGAGAAGAACCTGAGAAATTTCTGAAGGGTGCAAGATACGTTTTTGGCCAAGCTTTTCTTTGAGCTAAGAGGGAAGATAAATTACAGAATGTCTGAAGAGGCTATGGAGTTGATTAAGGCCTATGGTAGTTTCTTTATTCAATTCCCCACCTTCAGCTATTTAAGGGTAGGAGGCTTTAGTGGTGAACCTGTGAAGCTCCCATGCTATTGTCTAGATAAGTACATTCTGTTGGAAATATACAGACAAATTATCCAGGTCAGATTGAAATTCAAGCTAAAAAGAGGAGTGGGTTCATTCTTTCCTATTGATTTGGGACACTGTCGCCTCAGGTTAACACATGGTATGTCTTCTCCTGATACTAAACTTAAAATATTCAACCTCCCTTATTATCAAAGTCGCAGTTATTTTGACAGTAAGAAATTTGTGGCGAACCATTTCAAAGTAGATGCTACCTTCCTACATCAGTCGAGTATGGAAGACTATTGGGCTGACTGTGTTGATGAATTTGAGGTTGTGAAAAGAATTCATTCTCAATTTTCACTGGATCAGATTATTACACTGTGACTACCTTTTAAAACTAAAGGGCTTGACACCGATGTAGAAGAAGATTCAAAAGAAGCCGAATGTACCAAGCAAAATGGTGAAGCAGTGGCCAGGAAAATAGATTGGGGAAGAGAGGAGGTAGATGACTTGAATGTTGTATCTGAAAGTGTGTTCAAAAGAATAGACAAGTGGTTGAAGGAAATAAGCAAGAAGAAGAAACAAGAAATTCTTGTCTTAGTAACCAGGAAGAGTATAAGGATTTCAAAACTCACCACTTCTCCCACTATTACTAATGAAAATGAGGAATTGCTTTCTGCAGGTGCATCCAAAACTGGAATTGAAGATCGTACTGAAAAGGGAGAAATAATCCCTATACAATCCCCGAGGATTACAAGAACCAGGAGCAAAAGGCAAGAAAAGGTAGAATCGATCCCCTGCATTACAGTTGATCTTGAACAAGAAGAGAGTGAAAAGCAACATAAAAGAAAGGTTAAAATGGATAAGAGTCCAGCAAGCCCTCCAAAGATTTAAATGTTAGGATAAAATCACCGAAATGTGTCAGTATCGACCCCTTCCACTGATACCTCTATGCCAAAGAGTCCCAACTGGTTGGGTATTTCGGTTAACAAGAAAAGGAGCATTGTTCCAATATCGGCTCTTGTTGGAGATATGGTTAGCAAATATCTCGGGAAAACCCCAAGAAGTAAGAAGCCAAAGGTAGAAGTCATGGTCGATGTGGATACTAAAATAGGACACTGGATGGAAAAGATATTCAAACCAAGCTCAGATAAAACCAGTGATGAGGTTACAGAAAGTGACTTCCATGTAGAAAAGATAGATCTGGGCATGTCCACCAGGGCTACTGATTTAAAAATCTTTGATTCAGCCAATAAGAAGATCAGTCACCGAGTGAAAAAGGACGTTGAAGATAAGATGAAACTGAAACAGGCCCTTTGTGAAATGGCCAAGTATATTCAGCAACTTCATAATCCTCTGCCTCAGCCACTGACAATTGTCCCTTTTGATTTAGATGTAAAGTCTCCTAAAAGTCAGAAGTTCCTAGACCAAGTACACAAAGACAGATCAATATCAATAGCTTTCTACAAATGAATGGATAAAGTAAATGAAGAAATTACTAGGTTTGCTAGTGATTTTGATAATGTGATGACAAAAGTTGAACAATTACTAAAAACAGTAGAAGATGATGTGAAGCTGTGGAAAAAGAAAAGTGGAAAATTAAAAATTGAAATACATAATATGGAGGATGTTTATACCTATGGTATAAACAAGTTTATTTTTGAAAAGGCAGTGCATGGTATGGATGAAAATTCACTGTTTATGGTCAAAGTGAATTTGGAATGGGAAAGTTCATTATATGAACAGGAAATAGAAGAGTCATCTCAGATAATTGAACCTCAGATCAACCCGAGAGATACTCTGCTGGCACAAAATGAGTGTACAGGGAAGATCATCAGACTAGAAAATGAAGCCAGCGGTGAAATGTCAAAGGTGCTGCCCTACTTCCAGAAAAAGTTGGAAAACCTAAAAGATGCCAAAGAAATCAGGATGACTAATCATTCGATCCTAGCTCATGTGGAATCAGCGGTGGTCTATGCAGATGAACATCTGAAGGTAATTGCAAGAAAAACCCAATAGACACAGTGCTTCAAAGATGTTTGGATCCAAAGGTTTAAAGCAGCTGCCCAACCAAACCAAAAGCTGAGATAGAATTTTTTCATGGCGTTCAAAGAATGGAAGACAATGAAGAATACCACGAACACCAATTTTGGAGCTACAATAGGCCAATCAGCCAATTAGTTCTCTAAGTAGTTTTCTGTTTTAGTTTGTTTCTGATGTTCCTGCTATTTTGAGGTAGTTAGTTTTAAAAATGAATTAAGCCTTGCGTGGCTATATATGATATTTTGGATGACCAAGTGAGGGTCGGTTCTTTCTGCAAAGAAACTCAATTTTTCTATTGGTTTTGTTTTCTTAAGTTCTTCCTGTGGAATGATACTGGATATTTTTCAAATATATGAGTATATATATTATCATTTGGTAATATAAGTAGATTTTATCATTATTGTGGATCAGTTGGTCTATTAAAATGCATGGTTTTGATTTCAGCTGGAGTTAAATGAACATGTTGTTATAATTTGTCAAAATATATTTTGGATTTACTCAGTAATCTTTCAGATTTATTATCTTTATGAGTCGGCCTTTATTTTGTTATTCTTATATTTAAGGTTCGAGTCAGTTAGCTCGTATATCTTTTTGATTTTAAGATCTCAGAATAGTTAATCAATTATCTATGGTGATGTGAATCGCAGCCTTTCATGCTTTCTGGTGAAAAGTATGCCTCAAAATAGATGTTTCTGAATTAAAGATTTTATTGAAAATTCTTCTTGTTTAAGGTAGTTGCACCTTTGAATTCAGAGAGTGTGGTTAATGAATGACTCACTCAATTGTTAGTGTATTCCTTTCCTTCTATTTTTGGGTTTAAGAGTCTTTGATAGTTATATTTCAAGAAGGAAAAATATGTTCACTAACAGATTTTTGACGACTCTACTGGGGAACGTGTTTTAAAAAATCAATATGCATTCGTGTTTCCAAGTGAGAGAAGATCATGGTATTGTCAGTTGATGTGATACCTGGTGAAGAAGAAATTCTCCCATGTCCTTCAACCTAATTTGCACTTTTTAGATACCCAAGAAGACATTATTTCTGATTTAGCTGTCATGGCCTGGAAAGTAAGGGAAAGTGATCAACAGTATCAGTAGGTTCGATTGGTGATAGAGGAGGAAGAAGAGATCGGGGAGTGGTTGAGAGGACTTCCCATAGCACAAGAAGCTTCAGTGGTGGATAGAGCAGCTCAAGACCCACAAAGACCTTAAACCTGGATTCTCGTCCTTATACCAGGTCTCAGAGGAGAGAAGGTATCTTTGATAAGTTTTATCAAGATTTGCAAAACTTTCACTTTCGTATTACCTTTACCCCTAAGAAGAAAGAAAAGAGTAGGCCTTCCTCTCCTCCTAAAGTTTCCCTTGAAGTATCTTCAAGTCAATCCAATTGGTAGGCTTTAACATTGTCTGGTACTCAAACTCCCCCCATTGTAACCATCTTTCCGACTTCAATCATGGCCCAGCCTTGGGGAGCGGCAATAGGTCCTCTAAATTTAGGAGGAAACCATCCCTTACCAAAAGGGGTGAGAGATGTATTACATAAATTTTATGGAAATGGTAAAGTTTCTATAGATGACCATTTGAACGCTTTCAACACTGCTTGTGGGATTTTAGTTGTACAACATGAAGATGTTGCAATTAGATTATTTGTACAAACCCTTGCTAAATCTGTTGCTGACTGGTTTTACCATTTGTCGAATGGTCATATTATCGATTGGAACTCAATGAAAATGACTTTTGAAGCTCGTTTCAAATCTGTTGAAGATGAACACTCCCTCTTGCTCCAGTTGTCCCAATTAAAGAAGGAGATGCATGAGCCTATGAGGGAATTTGTAGCCAAATTCAACAAAACCCTATATTAGATCCCTAATGCTAAAAGACCGAATGGTGAAAATCAAAATGGCTTCTTTGTCAATGCAATGCCTCCTAACATAAGCTATCAATTGAGATGGGATAGGGTGACGGATATAGCTGCAGCTCAAAATCTTGCAGTAGAACTTGGGGATGACCTCATAATGACAGGAAAATGGAGAAGAGATGTGCAAACATCAACAAATCAAGCCTCTACTTTTGGCCCTAGTGATCTAGTAGTACAGAGATTAGTTAATGACATGATTTCCCTAAAGAGATAGATGCCAAAATCCCCTCCTGCTCCATACCAAGATATTCCTCGCAGATATCCAAGTCAGGGGACAGGAAATTATAGGAAATCATTGAATTCCCTACTGGTTCAGCAAAGACTACAAATTGAGCCCCCTCCTGTAAAAGAAAATATGTGTATTTTTCATTTGACCGATGAACATGATGGAGATTCATGTCCTGAGATGGTGCGATACAAACAGCTAGAAGCTAATAAAGAGAGTATTTAGGAGATCCCTGCTGATGAAGGAAACTCCGGAGGACCTGGCGACTTTGTAAGTTACTACTTAGAGTATGAGTCTGATTCTGATCATGGTGGTGATGTTTTTATTACTCTGGAGGAACCTTCTTGCTCTATGCTCACTAGGGGTCAACAAGGAAGCAAAAATACCAACCGAGTCTCGCATCCATTTCAAAATAAAGGAGAAAAGGAGCATGTGAATACAAGTGGCAGTTCAAAGATGGACGAAAGAGAAAAACCAAAGGTAAAAACTCTAAAAAAATTAGACCCTGATTCTTCCTTTGATTTTTTTGATTTTTGTAAAACTTCCAAGATTCAGATTTCTCCTGTCGAATATTTGAAGTTGAAACCTAATGAGTTGGATAAATTAGTGAATTTTGTAAAAGGATCATCTCCTGAAGTTGTAGCAAATCAGACAAATACTATGTCTTCTCACGAAACTCTGGTAAACCATAATTCAATTATTCCTGAAAAATGTTCAAAATATCCTTAGTCAGGAATCCTCAAAACTTGCTCAAATTTCGAGTAAACCAGAACCTTTCTATGTATCTTTGTTCATGCATGGTCATAAACTTAGTAACTACATCATAGACTCAGGGGCATTAGATAATACAATGCCTTCATCTGTAGCAAAAGCCTTAGACTTGCCCCTAACAAAGACCTTCGACAAATGTTACTCGATGGATTCTAAATAAGTCCCATTACTTGGTCAAATCAAAGATGCTCAAGTCTTGTTGGCCGCCTATCCCAATAAAAGGATAAAGTTAACCATCCTTGTGGTAGACATACCTGCTAGCTACGGTATGCTCTTAAGTCGAACCTTATGTCGGGACTTAGGAGGAGAAATTAAACTAGATTGGTCACAAGCAATAATTCCCATTGGCAATCAGAAGGTAGTATTACAACCTGAGACCAAGTCAAAATATATTGTCTTCCCATCTGAAGATCCCAGAGCTCAAACCTTATACCAAGAAATAGATTTTGCTAATTATGTGATCTTACCTGAAGAAGATGTTGTTGAGTTGAAACCTCCCAGAAATGAAGGAGTCTGGGTTCTTGAGTTTGATAGGAGCTGCTCCTCTATAGGTTCAGTCACAGGGGTATTTTTGATATCTCCTATTGGTGATAAGTTCCCTTTTGCTTTTAAACTGGAATTTGAGAATACAAATAACACCACAGAATACGAAGCATTGTTGCTCGGTATTCAAGAAGCAAAGAGGAAAAGTATCAAAATTCTGAAAGCTAAAGGGGATGTTGATTTAATTATGAAGCAGGTGAGAGGAATATATGCAAATAAAAATAAGCAGATGAAGCATTATAGAAATAGGGTTTCGGATGAAATTGAAATTTTTGAGGTATTTGCAATTGAGGTCATCCCTAGAGAATTAAATTCTAGAGCATACGTACTTGCCGGTTCTGCAGCACTACTCATTCCCCACCCTAATTTTGACAACAATCAGTATACTATAGAGCTTGTTCACCGACCTAGCATCCCAGACAATGCTAATTCTTGGCAAGTCCTCAGTAACGATGCCCATGTGTTGACATTCTTACAGGGTATTGAAAAGTTCTCCTCAGTATTTTTTGAAGGTTCAGAATTCAAGTGTCAAGAGTTTTGTGCATATGAGTAGGTGAATAAAAAGGTAGATATTGTGCAATTGAAGGGAAACCATATTCCTAAGGGCCTCGTAACAATGGAGAGCCTATTTGATCATAGTGGTTGTTTTATCGGTCAAACTGAAGAGACCAGTGGTAAGCAATCTGGTGATTTTGAGAAAATAAATATAGGTAGTGATGAAAATCCTAGATATGTGCATCTAGGCACTTGTTGTAGCCCAGACGAAAAAGTTATATTCATGAAGTTATTAATAGAATTCAAAGATGTGTTTGCTTGGTCATATGAAGACTTGAAGGATTTTAAAAATGGACAGTTTCAACATCACATCCCATTGAAACCCGACGCCAAGCCCTTCAGGAAAAAACTGAGGAACTATAATCCTAGGGTCTCTGATGCCATTTTTAGAGAAGTGGACAAAATATTGAATGCTAGAATAATCTACCCAATTCACCATTCCACCTAGGTCGCTAACATAGTACCAGTTCGCAAGAAAAATGGTAAAATTAGAATCTGCGTAGATTTCAAAAACTTGAACCAGGCCAGTCTGAAAGATAACTTCGCTCTTCCTAACATGGATCACATTTTGCAGATGGTAGCAGGTTCCAAAATGATGTCAATGCTAGAATGTTTTTCAAGGTACAACCAAATCAGTGTAAACCCTAGCAATCAGCATAAAATGACATTTACTACTCCTTGGGGTACATTCGCATATAATCGAATGCCATTTGGCTTGATTAATGCAAGAGCGACCTTTCAGCGTGCCATGAATTCCTCCTTCGGTCACCTGCTAAATAAGATAATTATGGTTTACCTTGATGACTTGATCATCTTCTCTCGTAACAGGAAGAAACATGCAAAAGATTTGAAGCTCATTCTGCAAGAATGTAGAAATCAAGGGATATCGCTAAACCCCAAGAAATCTGTCTTCTGTGTGACAGAAGGAAAGTTACTGGGTCATATAGTTTCGAGAGAGGGAATTAAGATTGACCCTGAAAGAGTCTGAGCAATACAACAATTGTGTCTTCCCTCTAACAGGAATGGAATAAGATCTTTCTTCGGGCAAATTAATTTCTTGAGAAGATTTGTACCTGAATTCTTAGAAATGACTAGGCCTATGGTAAACCTGTTAAGTGAAAAACAAAGTTTTAGATGGTCTGAAGAGGCCAAGAAATATTTTGATGAAGTGAAGAAGGCAATCGCTCAAGCTCCGGTACTGTCTCATCTGGACTTTAGAAAAGATTTTGTGATACATTGTTATGCCTCAGAACATACTATGTTTGGCATCCTATTGCAAAAGAATGAAGTGGGTGAAGATGTCCCTATTTCCTTCATGAGTGTGCCATTGAAGAAACATGAGCTGAGGTACTCTCCCATGGAAAAGCAAGCTTTTGCAGTGGTGAAGGATGTTAAGCAGTTCTGATATTACATCCTTCATTCGCACTCTCCCGTCTATGTCCTAAATTCATCTGTCAAGAGTATTCTAACTTAGTAGGAGGTGTCAATGAATAACAGGGAAACATGGGTAGCCAAGGTGCAAGAGTTTGATTTAGAAATCAAACCTACCAAATTAGTAAGGGGTTAGGGAATCTGTAAGTTGATTGCAGAAAATGAAGAGGAATCAAAAGATAACATTCCTTTGTCTCTATTTACTGGACTGAAAGATATATGGTTCTCAAATGTGGCCTTTTATTTGACCTATGGAGAATGTCCAGATCATCTTACTGCAAAAGAGAAAAGGAATTTTAAATTAAAAGTGGTTAAGTATGTTCTCTTTGATGATGTATTATACAAACGAGGCTTAGATGGAATGTTCCTCCGATGTGTTGATGAGGACCAGCAAAAGAAACTGCTTCAATCCTTTCACAACGAGGCCTGTGGTGGACACTTCTCCTCCTCATTAATAACGTTTAAGATACTAAAAAACTGTTACTATTGGCCCGAAATGTTCAAAGATGCTTACAAGTGGGTAGCACAGTGTGAAAAATGTAAGCTATTCTCTGGGAAACCTCATTTAGCAGCCTTACCGTTAAAACCTGTGGTTATTGATGAACCATTTAAGCAATGCGGTATAGATTTCATAGGACCTATAAACCCCCCTTCAAGTGCGGGTCATACTCATATTCTGACTGCAACAGACTACTTTACTAAATGGGCAGAAGCCATTCCTGTAAGAAAAACCACTTCAAAAATAGTCTGTTCTTTCCTAAAGGAAAATATTTTGGTAAGATTTGGAGTTCCGGCAAAGATAGTAGCTGACAATGCGCAGAACTTCTCCTCTTTTGAAATGCAGCTTTTTTGTTATGATAATGGAATTCAATTGTCACACTTGTCTGACTACTTTCCTCAGGGTAACGGTTAGGCCAAATCAACTAACAAGAATTTGATTTCTATAATGAAGAAGTTAGTTGATGATGATGCCAGGGATTGGCACAAAAGGTTGCATGAAGCACTATGGGAAAATTTCACTTCACCAAAAAGAGCCATAGGAATATCACCTTATGAGCTGGTATATGGCATAGAAGCTCAGCTTTCTCTCCCATTAGAGTTAGCTACTGCTAAGTTACAAAAGGTGATTGAAGACCAACTTTTCCATAATGGTCTGGAGAAAAGAATTATGTATCTATGCAAGATTGAAGAAGAAAGGGAGCATATTGTAGATCATATTACTAATCACCAAGCTAGGGTGAAAAAGATCTTTGACAAAAGAGCTTGACCCAAGAAGTTCATGGCAGGGGATAAAGTTTTGATGTGGGATAAAAGGCAAGAACCCCGAGGAGCACACAACAAGTTTGAGTTATTATGGAAAGGACCCTTTGAGATTAGCCAAGAGCTCAGGCCTAACTCTTTCAAATTGAAGTATGCTGATGGAACAAAAATTCCCTTGTCCTTTAATGGGAAAGATCTCAAGCTTTATGAGCTGTAAGTTTCTTGTCTCTCATGTACATATTGTTTTGTTGTGTCTTAGGTTAGTTTATGCTTGCTTGTAGGCTTAGTTTTGTGCGGAACCAGAGGCTTTTGGAATTCGTTGTTTTGTCCCTCACGGTCCTATCCCCAGTCGGAGCCACCTATTGCAGGTCAAAAGCTTTTGATTAAATTTGTCTCAAAGTAGCATGTAAAGTGTCGGGTTGTATATTGAATCTTGAACCTTGAACTTAATGTTTAAAGTTAAACATCCCATTTCCCGCTGTGCAAGTCCGCGCTCGTCTCTTCGATCGGAAAGTTTTGCAAACCCGCATCGGATGTGTAATGTAATATTGAACTATGAACCTTGAACTCACTAGTTCAAAGTTCAAAGTTCAATTTCCCATTTTGCATTAGTCATTCCTTCTTTAGCCTACGTCTTTTTTGTCTCGGTGTCACATTTTTCAAGTTCTTGAATCCTGAACCATACGTATTATGTTCATAATTTGTTTTCCCCTCACGCGTCCTATGTCAGTTCCTCGTATTTATTATTTGTGTTAATTCATGGCTAAAGGCATGTCAGATCTTGAACTTTGAACTTGGCGCATCACAGTTCAAGGTTCAAGATTCAGAAATGTGATAATGATCACACACACTCGACACGTGCCAAATGTCACTCACATTTATGAAATTGATCTCTGAAAAGATGGGGAGTGACATCAATCCAACTAAAAGTACATTTTTCCTGAGTAAGTAGGAAATGCGATGGGATGTGGCCAGCTATTGATGGTAGGAATCATTGATTCACGACAAGTAATCATAATTACTTAAAAAGAAGCGATTTAAATGTATGTATTCAGCTTTCCTTTCTTTGTCATTTATATTTTCACCTTCTGTTGGAAAGCTAGACTGGACTGAAGATCTTTGAAGCTTTTTCTCTGCAAGCGGAAGTGTTGGCATCGGTGAGTCTCAAAGTATTTTCTCTCATTTTCCTTTCTGGTTTTTAAGAATTTCATATTGTAAGAAAGGAAATTTCTATTGTTTCGTATCTTTTTCCCGAATCAATAACACTAGGAATTATCATGGGTAGTTCTAGTAAGTTGGCCCAATAGGCCAAATTTGTAAAGGAGAATAAGTTTTCTCCTATGAGTAGTTGTTTAACAGAAATGGGAGATACAGTTCTTGTCAATGACAACATTGCAGAGATTGTTCACAGAGTTAGAAATGCCAAAGTCGAGACTATATCAGCCAAAATCGTTGAAAGCAATTTGTTGGAGACTGTTGGTTTTCCTAAAGTGACTCTGTGCCTTGAATTGGTGATGGAGTGTAGAAATAGGTATGACAGGGTAAGTAAATGTATCTACCTTCCTTCTAGAGAAATGTTGGTGTCTATAAATCGACAAACAGTAATGTTGGCCCTGAGAATTCCCCTCACGGAGACTTATGTCGCCTGTGATTTTGAATAAGCTAAAGAAGATTTTCTCCATAATTTCAGAGATTATAGTAACAATATAGCTAGGGACTGGTTGTCCAAGGCTGAAAGAGGAGGTTCCAGACTTCCTAAACCTCTGAAAAAGGACCATTTGGTAAGAGAGGTAAGAGATATTGTTGTCATGCTGAACAGACTAAGGGGAAAACCTAATGACATAATGTGGGAGGACTAGATGTACATCCTCATTCAAACCATTCTGACTAATGGAAAATATGTAGACCGAGCCGAAGTAATAGGGGCAAGGCTAGATGAAGAGCTATCCCAGTCTGCAGAAGCCTCTAATTTCTACATGTCCTCATACCTGTTTTATGTTCTAGCCATCTGTAGAAACTGGGAAGGACTGCCGCATCAACCATGGAGAGATGACATGATGATCTACGAATACCATTCTTATCTGCAAAAGGAGAAGAACCTGAGAAATTTTTGAAGGGTGCAAGATACGTTCCTAGCCAAGCTTGTATTTGAGCTAAGGGGGAAGATAAATTATAGAATGTCTGAAGAGGCTATGGAGTTGATTAAGGCCTATGGTAGTTTCTTTATTCAATTCCCCACCTTCAGCTATTTAAGGGTAGGAGGCTTTAGTGGTGAACCTGTGAAGCTCCCACGCTATTGTC